>UZAE01000011.1:0-65802 GCA_900617975.1 Rodentolepis nana | reverse complement strand
AGAAGTCAACTGCCGGTTAATAGACTTTTTTGCCGTATGAGTATACGTTGCCCAGGGTGCACCACGTGGGGTAATTCCATCACACACCTCAGTTCTAACAAATATAGACCCTATAGTAGAACCTCTCAATTTGATTCCTAAACTGGTTAATAGGTCACTCTTGACAAAAATTCTCGTCTTTCTCAAATTATCGATGCTCCTAAAGTATGACTGTACACCTGACCATGGAATTGTGAATTTCAGGGGCAATTCTTTCATAATTAGCCGAAGATCTGAACCAAGTAGACATTTTAAAATTTCATTAAAATGTGTGAGTCTTCCCCATTTAAAACACATAATTTGACTTCCCATTACCCTGTTTACCTCTATTAGATCAAAATTGACATCGACTAATGAGGGGAGGGGAGGAGGGGTGTGTGTACTTGACCGTAAATTGCAGTAATGGCTTTTAGTGGTATGCTTGCAGGATTTCGAGCCTCGATGAAGGAGGGGCTGCATACACGTCTGACGCATTTTCCGTCTACTTTGGGGTTGGACAATCTTTTTTTCTTAACAGAAAAATGAAATTTTTGCGCATAAATAATGGTTAACCATTTGTCTACTCAAGAATGAATTGAAACATCGGTTTGTAAGATGGTCGATTTCTTATTGGTATCCATAAAATGAAACCATATGGTGAAATGGCAGAGCACATTTGGAGAAGCGGGAACATGAGCCCTTAATTATTAAAAGACAATTTGTAGTTTGCAAACTCTAATGAGAAACTTGTACTATAAAGCACATTATGCGTACCAAAGATTATCGATTCCATGCTATATGGATCAGCAGGCTTGATGACCAACTGGACTCAAAATAGATCTTCCTTCATGAAAATAAAAAAATTTCCCGAAAAAAATACATTAACTTAAATCAGGCTAATTCATAATTATTTTTTATCCTGTTCATTTTTGTGGCCACAATTTTCTTCACTCAGAAACACTTTCAGTACAGCTTCTAGGTAAAAAATTTACCAAGTTATAGTTTTTAGCCAACGCATATTTGATTTGTGCGTAATTTGATTTCTACCTTAAATAATGCCCTGGGCAATTCATTTAATCTACTTATGGGCTCTGTCTAATTTAATAACATCCTTGATAATCTCATGTGCTGCTATCAAAGAAAATTTTTATAACATTCAGGGGGATTTTTCATCAAGAAAGTAAACAAGATTAATTGAATAATCTGATTTAGATTAAAAACAATGGCCTATTTTATCAGAAAAAATGCAAAAATTTCAAAACATTCATCCAAAAATGACTATTTAAGATTTTAGAGCCGTGCGCTTTTGGAAATTTTAGTGAGTGGGTATTTACGAGTGGTAAAATGGTTAATTTGGCCTAAAAAGTAAATTTAAAATTTAAATCGATGAAAAAATTTGTAGTATTAGATGCACTCTGAAGTATAGAACTCGTGTGCTCGGCATATCTGGCTACTAATATGGAAATCCAAATGATACGAATTTCAAGAATTCTGTTAAATTGTGCCAAAAATATTCGATTTGGCATTCGCCGTTTATTTATTTATTTAAAAGTAGTGACAAGAGAAATTAAGTGATATGACTTTTAAAAAGATGAATTTTCTCATCTTTTGACCATTAAACTCTCCAGATAAATGATGCCAAAAAACGCATCGATTTAAACATCTTTGCTTGCAGTTAGGGCTTTTGCTAATATTGTTACTCCAAAAATTTGTTGCTCCACTGTGCGCCTGTGATTTAGGAGTCTGTTTTTTGTTAACAAATCATGATTTATAGCAGGAATTTGCCAAAAAGGGAGTAGTTTCAGGGAGATATATATATGTGAAGATCGAATTATATTGGAAGAGTATTTTGAATTACTTTTATTCTCGCAAACATTTTATCATAATTCATGCCAATGTAATAGGTCTGATTCCTCTTAAAAAGTCTGTAAGATATCTATTCCATGCTTTATTTTGTGCTTTAATTATTTATTAGGCATTATGTTGATGTAATAAACTTTACTAGTGTTTTTGGGTAAATGGATTTATTTTCTGCAAAAAATAGTTTTAGCATTTTTAGGGAAAGCAATGAAACTATGGCTCTATTACGCTAATGATATTCCTTTAAAAATTTTATTTTAAAATACGCTTAATGTGATCAGATATTTGTGACTCCTATTTTAGTAATATTTTACTTACTCCAGCCAGGAATCTGCATTGGTGATGAAATTTAAATAAATTATACTTTTATTGTACGATCAAATATTTTCTCAAGCTACTGAATACTTTATTAGTAGCACCCTTGAAGGTTCTTACTAAACAGTTGACTAAAATAACCTTTCATATTGTTGTTAAATCAGAACTACATTGTTGTCCTGAAAAATTTTTAACCACTGTAGAGGAGTGCTACAAAAAGAAGCCTTGGCTAAATCTCAGTAATCTATATGGCAAAATCCCCTGGTATGGAATGGCACCCGAAATTAGCTAAGATGCCTCAACAATATCAGGACATATGACATCAAATGCGCTCATTGTGATTGTGATAATAATAATAAAAATAATGTGTTATCTCCCCCTTCCCCAAGTTGGCACAGAGCTTAGTCATAAAATACAGTTTTGGGTACGTTAACCCTGTAGTGACTATTGATTACTAGTGGCTGAGAGATTTCTATATTCGTGGCCTCATTTACTCCATAACGCGATCAGCATCACGGCCGCACTTTACAGAATGTTTGACTGCGCATGAGGTTGCTTACTTTAACCGTGAAGGGTGTTGTATTCTACATGCCACACTCACGATATTTCCTTTTTCATGTAAATAAAGTGCACTATTCGCTATTCACATGCAATAGAAGAGTTGAAGATACTTCATAAAACGTCAAATTTTTTCACAGTAAAAACGCTTTTACTTTATTTCAAATCTAGAACCTTCACTTTGTGGATAACTTATTTAATAACTTATCTGTAATTAAATATGGGCTATCTAAATATCATTTAGAATAAATAATTTAAAATCAATGTGAAATAAATGGAATTTATAACCCAATATGTACCTAAAATTTCAAAAATAAAATTAAACTAAAGAGACAAAAGATCTTGGTGGAAGAGCATGAATTTTGTATATAATATGTGCTATAAGTTAAAACTCACGGACCTATTCCCTTTTCGTATAATTAGGTGTGAATTTACACAAAGAATTCTTTTTTGTTGCTCCGAATTATATCAAATAGTGTTTTGCGTCGGCCAACTCTTAAATCGTGTTATTATGGTTTTCCTTTCAGACTGAAGACAGATTGAATTGCAAACGCAATAGCTTAACCGACCGAGACTCTGGCAATGGGGATAGTCTAGACGTCGGTTCCTGTCTCCTCACATTTCCGACCACCATGGAAGCTCAAAGAAGCGCCACTCCTTGTTTCCAGCATTTCCAAATTCCTCACCATGGATTCCAAGCCCAAACAATGGCATTCCCCATTTCTAGTGATCCCCAACTCCCTCAACATTCGCCCTTTTTGATAAGCACGAGGTCACCTACAAGCCCTCAAGAAATCCCTGAGATAGCTGACGCCAATGAAGCTTCTCAAACTTCAACCTTCGCGTGATGTAGACGCATTCCAGGCTTTAATAAGCCCATTTCCATCTAAAAATATTTTATTGTCTATTCGCACATATTCTTCTTCATTTCCTTCATTTCAATATATCAGCAACTTAAAAGGATCAATTAGGATGTACAGGCAAAACCCAATCGAAGACAAATCGGTCCCGTCGACACAGCATTTACTCCCTTGTTTCTCTCCTCCTCCCTCCCTCCCTCTCTCTCATCCTCATATTACTATTTTAACATGATCTCGCAATAATCTCAGTCTCTATCTCTCCCTGTGCCCTGTGTCCTGAGCCCTGTTTCATGAAAAAAATTAAAAATTAAAATACGACTTAATGCTTGTTCCCCTTCGTGCTGTCATCTCGATCTGAGCATAGGGGACTTATAAATTGAACGTGATTCAAAGTTGGTGAAAAAGACTGCGATTGTTAATACCTTTTGATATCAAAGTGCTTTTCTCAAAAATCATGTCATTATACAACATAATTCAGATATACTTTAACATGACTTGTCTACTATAAAAAATATAAAAAAATACATTTTCTGCTGTCAAATTTCGCACTCATTGTCCAAAGAAAACTCAAAATGAGGTACAAAAGTTGACATTTCTGACACAAAGTCTAAGTAACCAAATACTTGGTTATTTGCTTAATTCATTGTTATTAGAATTAGTGTTATGTTATCTCGCAATTGATGAAACATTCTGAAACAATCCAATATACAGATTAAAACTTAAGAGAATGTTATTCATAAATAAGGAAGAGTCTTACTTGTGATTATTATTTGGCTTACTGCTAAGTATGTACCTGGATTAAGACTATTGAGAAGGTTATCCTTCAGCTTGAAATTGCTTCGATTAGCCTTCAAGCCATAACTTGTGGTGAGAACATCATAACACGTCCGCTGACTTTAATTCCGCATCTTGCTTATTTATTACGAGAAATATTTTTTTAAAGTTTAACTTCATGTTGACTTAACCTCACTCACTTCTACTCATGTTGGTTATCACTTACAAACTACCCAAGGTGTGATCATTTTCCCTATCGCTTCTCTGATCACTATTCTTACAAAGGCTTAATTGTGAGTAGAATGGGGTATAAGCTTTTTTATTATATAAACTCCTGCCTATTGGGCAATTTCACTATCGAAAATTAAGTTAGATCAGATAAACGCATTAATTCCCGCCAATTCTGTAAGTTAAAAAGGCAAGAAGGAAATTCGATATATTTGGAGGTGTTTGCACTACTGTGAAAGGGAAAATCAATTGATTTTTTTCAAAACATCAATTAATAGAGATTTCTCTTCTGAGGTAGCTTAGAATAAAGTGCGATGGAGCGGGTTTTGTTTTGTCATTTATGCCCTTCCTGTGGGAAATTGGATATTTTTAGGCTTGGAGTCAAAGGAGATGGGCATCTGCGTGTGAGACCTTAATTCTGTCACAAAATTTTGAATGGCCGGTTGTTTGTGCGCTCAAACGCTGGCTGTCAATGAGTACACTCAATGAATCATGCGCAACTACCAGTAAGGATTAGAATAGGCTCTTTAATTCAGTATTTCAAAACACTTAAAACGCCTCCTACAACGATTCCTTTCCTTCCAAAATGAGCTAAACATAATCCTAATGAAGTGTGAAAAATAGCAGTCCCTGTCCTTTTTTAAAAGCTCCCTTGTTCTTACAACTCCCGTTTTTATGAGCTGAGTTAATACATAAACCCTATTATACTTCCTTTTTCTCTTTGTAGCATGATCAAGGTCTTCTATTATATTTAAAGTTCGCCCAATTTTTTTACCTTCATTAGTGTGAAAACTTCATAAATGTATATATATATATATATCTCACACAATTATGAAAGCAAGTATTTGTCTTCGCTCATCGTAATTACTTTCTGCGTTTAAATTAACCAATTCCCTCTTAATCAATATGTTCTAAGGAGCAATCTTAATGTGCCCCTGGGCTAATTAATAATGAAAATGAAGAGTTTTGATTTCTGTAATTTAATTAACTGTGATATGGAATTAATTTAATTATAATAGTGAGCTCTTCTTCAACACTATTTTCCCTAAATTTATCTGCATGCGCCCATTGGTAGGAATAAACACAAAAATCAAGGCAATATGACCAGATACCCAACTGATAAATAAGCTCCGAGTACTTGCAATAATTCCCTAAATCTGAATTCTCAAACAGTGAGAAATTATACATATCCAATTCCTCTAATAAGAATCTTTGTCCACTCAATCCCCTCCATTCTTTCGTCTTTTAAGGAATGGTCTGCTGGTCTTTCTGTTCTCGAACATCTTAAGTGATGCTTTGAAGTCAGGTGCATTGGAAGAAGGCTTCAGCTGGTTCCATCTTCACAGTAATTGATTTTAGAACTGTGTATTTGTGGAGCGAACAAAGAAATCACATGCGCACGCAGACAGACTCGAAGGTGCGGCGTGCTACTCGTCGCGTCGGACGCAAGTGCGATCGTGAGCCTAGAGAAATATCAACCGGCCACCAATCAATTGTCCTTGCCTGGCTTAACAAACCCTCCATTGTATTTAAATGACTCAACTCATTTGAATAAGACATCTCAAATAAACGTATTTCATGTCAAACGTCTGTTTTCTTCATAGCTTTGGGGTAACTTAACTAATCCTTGGAACCATTCCAAACTTGGAGAACTTGTCATAGAGATTACTGAGCATAAATCAAGGCTTATTAGTGTAGCAATCCACTTACAAGTGACTTCAATAGTCCTTATATTTGGCAGTCGGGGGGCGTGAGATAGACTTACCACCACGTAATGTACCCTGGGCAACGTATACTCATACGGCAAAAAGTCCATAAACCGGCATTTGACTTCGGACTACTAACTACCATGACCCCCACTGTATGTCATAGTCGACCACTTCTTCAGTACTCACCTTCTCTGCCTTTGTGTCTGTCTGTCTATTTTACATCTGTAAATCTCTCATCTGCCCCCCCCCCTCTTGAATTTTTCTCACTTCGATGTTTTTCCCCTCTGTGAAACCTGAAGGCAGCTAAAAGGCTAATGATAGCTATCAAAACCCCTGCCATTTGAAGTAAATAACTATTTGGCAGTCGCCAATTAAGATCTTAGTGATTGCTTATAACAGACTGGTATCGCTACTATTATATAAGGCACTCTCTATTTTCTGAAATATTGTGACTTGCTGGTCACTTGCGTATTCCAATTCTGGCTGGCAATAAGCGCACTCACTGAATCATTCTGCCTCCTTTCTCATGCACGATGTTCAGTCGACACAAGTGCGTGCCTTGTTGACTGGGCACGTATAATTCAATCTCTTCTCTTCGTTTCAATTGTGTGTGTGTGTGTGTGTGCGCGCATGTGATTTGGTTGATAGGAGGACGTGAATCATTTCTTCTTCAATTAACATCTCATCAAGTGCATGTTTAACTTATAGAAAGTTAGGCGCTCATAAAAGGGTGAAATTTGTGTTCTTCTATCAAGAATTTTGAATTTGAAGCCAGAGTTTTATAGGCTATATATCTTGAAATGTATTTTTCACACAAACTTTTGCCTTTCATTTAGACATTTGGAATTTTAATTAGCATGGATTGTAAACCAAAATTTATATCAATCCAAATATTTTGCACGCCAGTTCACTGTTGCTCTCCTGTTACAATAAGCCTAAATAAACACGAATGCCTCAACACCTGGAAACAAATTTGAATTTCTTTTTATGGTGCGAAAATTTGGAAGTGAATGAAATCTTCAAAAGTGTCAAATTCTTATAAAGTATTGAAAAGATTAGAAATCTAAAATTGTAAATTTATATTTATGAAGTAGCATCTAAACAGTTCGATAAGGACTAAATCTGGGTAAATCTGTGACAGTTTTAGTTTTTAAAACAAATTGCGCAATCAATAATTTTAAATTCGACTGTTCCAAATATCAGATTTTCGACTTTTTCCTCGAAGTTTATCTGCGAATTAAGGCCTGAAGTGTAGTCTAGTGTTGTCGAGCAATTGACTACCATTTGAATGCATTTTCTTTTCTTTTAATAACCCAGCCATTTTATGGATAATACTCACTAACAAGAGTTAATTGCAGTAGATATTGCACAAAAAATTCACTCAAAACAAACAATAATTATTAAAATGGGAAAAAGATCATTGTCCGCCGATTTCACTACGTACGAAATTTTTTAAAATCCTCAAAATCTCAAATCCCAGTTTCCAGGTAGAACATTGTGGTGTACGCACTCCTAACTCGATTAAACTGGATATCCAAACGTTCTGGTTGGCGCGATCGTGTTTGCAGAGGCCTTCTCAATCGGTCAGCTATTACCGCCCATTTAAATCACATTAAATGTATTCAAATACTAATCATACTAGCTGAAGCCTAATTACAATATACGCTGTATTTGGCAGATATCAGCTTCTTTCATATAATTGAGGTAGCTTAGCAATTTTGAGGGCCCTCTCTATACTAGGATAATATGCCATATAGGCTGCTGAGAATAAATCATGGATAGATCGTGTATTAAACCCCTGTAACCTTCAGGAAAAAAAAACGATTAGTTAAATTGTATAAGTGTTATTTTTCCAAAGGGAGATCTTTAATGGAGTATTTAGACACACTAACATGATAAGGCACATTTTCTAAAAATAAAAAAAAACAACGGGAAACCATTTTCCTCTAGACAGAGAATCCGATAACCCTGTAAATAAATTCACGGAATTACACAAATTAAAAAAAAATGATTTTTGGAAATCGGTCCGCATAGTTTTAAGATAAACAAAATTTAAATATAAGAAAAAAGGGTAACTTTAAAGAGTGCTTTTATTGCTGCTTTGAGCTTTCAGGAAGTTATCGTCTTCGTTTTTGAATTTATCTTAAACAGTGAAAAGATACCGCCTTTCCGCCTTTTTAACATAATTGAAGACTGCATTTTGCACTTTTATGCATCTTATAAATCTTGAAATGTTTTGAAACTTCTCAACTCTATTCCATTCACAAAATTTAAATTTGCAAAAGCTTTAGTTTTCCATTCGTTAATTAAATATTAATTTTTCGGCATTTATAAAATTTTGTTTATTTATATTTGTTCAACTATTTTTTCCTGCTTCAAAATCCTACATTGATTGGATTTCAAATTAAGATGGATATTTTTAAAAAAATCTGCTTAGTTAAGTTGTCTGTGAATTATATTTTTTTCAAGTAAAATTGTATTTCATTTTACGATTAAACATAAATCAGTGAACAGGAAGGGATGTGATCACAGATTTTTAATTAAATTTTGATCTAAAATTTTCACAGATCAGTTAACCACAATGAAAATTTCCTTGGTCTATGATGAAAGCACTGGGTGTGCGATAGACTAACTTCCACGTGGTGCACCCTGGGCAACGTATACTCATACGGCAAAAAATGTCTATAAACCGACAGATGACTTAAAAACTACCATGACCCCACTGAATGTCATATTCGTCTACTTCCACAGTACTCACCTCATCTTTTTCCTGCCTTTGTGTCTGCTCTTTGCAACACTCTTCTGTTCCCTCCCCCTCTCAACTTTTTTCACTTTGATGTTCCATCCCCTCTGTGAAGCCTGAAATCAACTAGAGGGCTAATGATAACTATCAAAACACCTGCCATTTGATATAAATAAATGATGAAATCACTAGGCGACATGCAACATCTAAATGTCCATAAATGGAAGGCCAAGAATGCTGTCTAAGAAATTTCTGTAAATTAAGACAGCGAATATGAAAACAATCCGATCACTAGAATTGTGCATTACAAAGCATATACTGTGAGATTTGTAATCCCGCGAAAGTTCTTGAATATGTGACCATGTAAGTGGAGTCATTTGCCCTGTAAAGGAAATGATAAAGAGGTGGGCACCAAAAAAGGTTGATTTTCTTCATTCATCGGATGGTTCAAGCTTGATAACATTATAACCTAATTTTTTTCAAATTTCATTTACACAATTTTTGTTCTCTTGGCCTCTGCTTTACTCAGTTTCCACTACATTCGAGCTTTTAGAAAATTAACTTAATTTGAGTGGTTGCTTATGACAACTTGAATAACTTAAAATTTGTTACTGTCACCAACAAATATGTATATAACAAAATGCTGATCGCTTGAGTTCACTCGATTCAGGGTCGGCTATTTGCCAATAATAGGTTCATGCTATAAATAAAAAAATGTTTCTAAGTTCGTATTTAATCGAATACTTCGAGACCTTCTCATTCAGTGATGGGACTTATGTGGGTTTAACATGACTATTCAAGGAGATTTTCTTAAGTCTGTAAGGATAGGAAGTTTTAAAGTGAGTTCAAATTTTACCCAAACTTATACATGCTTTCACGTATTGCATTTGCCTAGTTGTAAATACTTCTCGTCGATCAATGGCATAGTAATTGAATAAATAACTGTGAATAAATTTATTTATTTATTTATTTTGATAGCTATCATTAGCCATTTAGCTGACTTCGGGCTTCACAGAAGGAAGGTTAATCAAAGTAGCAGAAAGTCGAGGGGGGGGGGGGGATCAGAAGAGCGATTCACAGATGTAAAAGAGGCAGACAGACACAAAGGTAGAGAATAAGGTAAGATGCGTACTGTGAAAGGGGTCGAATATGACAAGCAGTCAGGCCATGGTAGTTTGAAGTGAGAAGTCAGCTGCCGGTTAATAGACTTTTTTGCCGTATGAGTATACGTTGCCCAGGGTGCACCACGTGGAGGTAAATCTATCGCACACCCCACTGTGAATAAATACAAATAAATAAATGTTATTGCCTTCTCGTCGTGTTTTATTTGGTGTAACTTTTCCTCCAATTATAGGGATAACCTCCCAATGGGCTTAGTTAATTGAATAAATTCTTCTACCTAACGAGTACAGTAAGCAGTGATTTCTACTTTCTCATAATTCCTTCAAAGGTAGTTGGAATAAACCATTGCCATCAAAAATTGACGAGTTCCTTTACAAATTACTTTTAAATAAAATAAAGGACCTACTCTCGATTAAGAAGTGTTTTTTTCGGAAATATGATTGCAAGATTGTATTTTATTTATTTATTTCAGTATTTTATTCTGAACATATCTTCCATAAAAAAAGACAATTTCGAGGTATTTAAAAAATATATATAATTTCACAGTTATGAAATGTTGTTAAGATGTGATTATTTTCACCAACTATCATTAAATGACAAAATTGTGTATTGAAGAGCATTTTTCCCTATTTAAGTCAACTTAAAAGAGGAGCAAAGAGTCAACCCCCCCCCCCCACCCCCTCCCTATTAAATTACGAATGAACAGAAGTGAAATAAGTAGCGAGATATAATTAAACTAAAGTACTTTTTGCACTATTTTTGTTGGAGTCCTTCTAGCCGCTATCAGTAATATTCGCAAAAAATAGGAGCGGGGGGCTATAAATCTCTATCTCGTGCAGTTACCAATCAATCACCTCAAATTAAAGCTCTCAAACGACGTAAGCCCGGAATGTTTTGAAAACAAGGTGACACCAACTACTAATTCAGATATTTAGAAGGAAGGGGTGAGCAATAGACTTACCTCCACGTGGCGCACCTGGGCAACGTATACTCATACGGCAAAAAAGTCTATCAACCGGCAGTTGACTTCTGACTTCAAACTACCATGACTCTACTGTAAGTCATATTCGACCATCTCCACAATACTCACCTTACCTTTTTTCTCTACCTTTATGTCTGTCTCTTTTACATCTGTGAGTCACTATTCAATTCCCACTCTCGACTTTTTGTCACTATGATGTTCCTTCTCCTCTCTCTGAAGCCCCGAAGTCAGCTCTAGGGTTAATAATAACTATCAAAACGCCTGCAATTTGATATAAATAAATAAATATTTAGCAGGAATGATGTCTTGCCTTAAAATTTTGGCAGAAGGAAGGCTTCCTGAAATCGTTCTTCGAGATCACCCGCATTTTGCCATTCTCGCAGCAATACCACTGAGTATCCGTCAACTGACATTTTACTTATTACCTCCGACTGCCAGACTTACGCCTTAATTGCTTCACAAACTCAGGCAAGAAAAACTAACTACTTCCACCACAAAGTGAAAGTGGTTCTTTGAATGCCGGAAGAAAAATGGTCAAAATCATTACAAAAAATGCATATATGTGAGCTAAACTCAACACCACAGAGACCTCAAGTCAATGCATAAATGACAACTTCTCACCAATCAATAACATACCGTGCTGCTGGGTGGCTCTTTATCTATTTCCTCTCACTGAAGTCATATAATGGACCTCGAAGGTTTTAAACGCCCCTTATGTGGAATTATTTGTAGACCACTTCTCAATTACCCAAAAGTTTTACTGGTATTTTGAGTGAAAGTAAACATTTTTAAGGCAAAAATACTGCCATACACCCTATTGCATTTGTGCAACTCTGAGGCGAAGCCGACTGAATTATTGATGAGGCGCGAATGCTTCTTTCTTCCACACGTGAACGCACACACCAAGGCCTCAAGGGAGTAGGAAGAAGAAACGGACAAAGTGAGAATTGCACGCGAATTACAGTATTCGCACACCTCCACGAAGCCCTCCACAATTCTATCCCGCCCCCTCCCCTTCCTCCCGCCCAACACCCCTCTCGACCATTACACTTCCTGCCAACTCCTTGTGTTTCCTCTCGATTTATGAATTATGCAGAACGCTCTCTCTCTCCCTCTTCCTTGTGTTGGCTGTTTAAATATGTTTATGTACATAACAGGGGGAAACAGTTTAAACCCCCCGCGCTACCTTGACTATTATGGAGCGGGGTGTGCGATAGACTTGCCTCCACGTGGTGCACCCTGGGCAACGTATACTCATACGGCAAAAAAGTCTATTAATCGGCAGTTGACCTCTGACCCCACTGTGTGTCATATTCGATCACTTCCACAGTACTACATCACAAATTTTCTAAATTTTCAACCTTCGTCTTTGAAACTCTTCTGTTCCCCTCCTCTCGACTTTTTTCAATTTGATGTTCCTTCCTCTCTGTGAAGCCTGAAGTCAACTAAAGGGCTAATGATACCCATCAAAACGCCTGCCATTTGATATAAATAAATACTATTATGGAGCTGTCAATAGGTTAATCAGCTAGACCATTTATTTATCATAACCTCTGGAATGTAACATTAATCGAGGTAGCAATGTCGGCTATCATAGCTAAACAACCGCTTATCAAGCGTTATCGTGGCAATTAATTTTATCAAAGTTCAGGTGACGAATAAGGAATTACAATCCAAGTGAACAAATATTGTTAAATCTTGTTCCATTGATACTCTGATACTTTGCTCTCATCATAATATATAATATATTAATTTTTACCTTGCTGTCAACCACTGTAAGTTGAGTTCATTCGCACTATAAATTTGTACATTTTATGTACTTTGCCCTAAGTCAAAAATCTTGCTGTTTAAAACATTGAAACCATTTTTCGCTTATGTGATTTCAATATAAGCCATAAAGGAGGGGGTTAATACCCAATAAACTTCAGGTTTTACGCATAAGGCCCTCCAAAAATCAAGAGTGACGAGGAGAGAGAGAGAGAGAGTGAGAGAGATGGTTTGAAATTTATGGATTTCTAATGGGTTACTTCGTACGCTATTATCTGCGTATTAGCAGGGAACAAGAAGCGCCTTTGTAAGGAAGAGTCGAAACTCGATTAATTGCAATGACGTTGTAAAAAGTACACTATACGTTTAAATTCAGCTATCTTGCAATTACCCAATAACACTTTCACACTCCTTAAGCTCTCTTTATTTTTCCGCCTTTAATTCTGAGCCCTATTTCCACTTACTTTGTCTTTTGATTGGCCCTGATTATAGCGAGTGATGTGGAATATTTATAAATCAGTATAAATTGATGCATATTCAGAAGTATCGAGAAAATTTGCACGAATTCGAACACATTTTGCATTTTGTATTGTAGCTAATCAGGGGTTCATTCAGATATTTCCTCCGGAGTGATTAAATCGCCATTCCATTTAATGTTATTCTCACAAATGGATCTCCGATTTTCGATATATTCCACGATTGCTGGACCACCCTTTGTGTTCTCATGTATCAACGAATGGATTACTTAATGTGATTAATCATTTCTACATGTGTAGAATAGAGAAAATCATCACAGAAAACTCTCTAAGTAGACTGGTATCCACCAATACAATTGATGCATTAAGGAAATTCCTCTGTATTTATAAGCTACGGAACACAAGCCAAAATGAGTACTTCCATAACTTGACCTGAGATTAAATTTGTATTCTCGCATTAATAAGAATATAGGCTATTGTACTCTTGATATCTTCACAAATAGAATTCAACAATGAAACTCTCATGATTAAACACAAATTATTTATTTTTTCCCCTATTTCAACTTCTTCACTTCTTCCCATAACTAGTCAAGGGGAAGCAACGATATCGGTCACGCCAAGTCAATCAATTCAGATGCTTCCTTCCAATTCGCAGTGGAAGAATCGAAGCAACCAAGGTCCCTCCCTAAATATGTTGTTTACCCGACAATCTTGAATTCCCTTTCGCCTACCTTCATACTGTTCTTCAACGATCACTACACTATTTGGTCTACCTTCTTCCAGTTTCCAATAACTCTACTACTCTCAGCTGTCAACCTCTGTCCTAATGTTGCAGAGAAAATAAAAGGGAGGGGGATTCAAAGCTTAGCTCATCAGACATATTAATTGTTAACTATCATTCAAGGAAAAAAATTTTCATACATACTGTTTTTAAACTGCTATATTTTCAGAAAGAAGATGATATTAATAATTAGGACAGTAATACTAAATCGAAGTCATTCCTACATGCTCCGTTATTGCACTTTGGTATAGCTTTATCTATGCCAATGGAACATCATATTATCTTCTTAGAAAATCATTTTTTATTTACAATTTAAAAGTAATTTGACCTGAAAATACCCCACGCACAGGAAGTTTTCACTCGCCAATGCTGTCTTTTTTGCTATCTTTATCGATCATTTCCTGTTATTAGCCGCTTCCCTAATATCGCGCCTAGAGGACGATAAGTATTTCGTATTCCGGACAGTATCCGGTTCCATTAGCTTTTTCATAAACGCATTAAAACTTGTCATTTTTTAATCCTTTGTTGGCAATGTTAAAAGTGTGCTAAAATTGCGCAAATAACTTAGCAACTGACACAGAGAAGAGGGAGGGTAAATCAATAAAACATTAAAGTTGTTTAAATAACACTGAATTAGTTTTTTACTAGCTGGTAGTTAATTAACTTTTACTTTCATTTGTTAATAAAATACTAAGCACTATTAATTTGTATAGTGGTAGATATTTGTACTGAATTCCCAATCACTGTAAAGATAATATTTCATAAAGAATGTACCAATCTTTTTGTGAAAGCGAATTTAGTCATCTCCATGTGTGCTAATAGACTAGACTTGGTTTCATTGCTTGTATCCTGAGTGAGTAATCAATAAAATCGAAAGATATGCACAGACACGTTTAAACAAATCAGATATCGCTCTTAGCCTTAGGCATTGCTATTTAAATGAACTCTGAATGAAAATTTGTGAGGTTACTTATTTACTTTAAATTAGAAAGTAGCCAATTTTTATGGAATGCATTTTAGAACAAAACAATTTGAAGTGTCTTGGTCTAGTCAAATAAAATTAACTTACCTAATTTGCACTTTAATTTATGAAAAGAGCTTTAAATCACTCGAAATACATATTTTTCCTGAGTTTTTCAATTTGGTAAAGTTTAGGGTATAAAAAATGTCACTGAAACAGTATTCATAATTCTTTCAATTTATGCTAATGATGAGAAAGTTAGTTGAACTTAATAGGGAAATAGGGAATAATCGGTTAGGATAGAGCATGCTATGAAGGACGGTCTTTGTTTGGCTAAAATAAAAAGGGTTTCTATGCCTTTGCCATAACTGGTAGCAATTTTAAACCCCATTTTTGTAAACTCGCTAAGTGTGTGAAGCACACGACTTTGTCATCGCTGAATAAAGGAATCACTTTCACACTCAGACAGGCTCGAAGGTGCATCGTGCAACTTCTCGTGGGAGGGGGGGGGGGGAGGATAGGTGAGATCTTCAGGGTAGAGACCACCAATTAATAGTCCTTGCTTGATTTATAGACCCTCTATTATATTATAATGGCAACTGGTCATGTATAGTCTCAGGTGTGCAGCCTTGAAATTAATCGGCTGCCGTTTTTTATATATTATTATTTTTGGGGGTGTGTGATAGACTTACCTTCACGTGGTGCACCCTGGGCAACGCATACTCATACGGTAAAAAAGTCTATTAACCGGCAGTTGACTTCTGACTTCAAACTACCAAGACCCCACTGCATTTCATACTCGAATAATTTCACAGTACTCACCTCACCTTTTTCTACCATTGTGTTTGTCTGTCTCTTTTACCTCTGTGAATCATTATTCTGTCCCCCTCTCGACGTTTGGCCACTTTGAGCTCTCGACTTTTTGCCACTTTGGTGTTCCTCTTCCTTTCTCTGAAGCCTGAAGTCAACTAAAGGGCTAATGATAAATATCAGGACTTTTTACCACTTGGATGTTTATCTTCCTTTCTGTGAACGAAGTCAACTAAAGGGTTAATGATACCTATCATAACGCCTGCCACTTGAAATAAATAAATAAATATTATATTTGCTAGGCTCCCTGTCTGTAACACACTTCCCAAATAAACGTAGTTCACATCATACATCCGTTACCTCTACAGCTTAACAACAGCTTAATTGATCATTGGAGCCCTTAAAAACCATGAGATCTTGCCATTGTGGGCACGTTATCGCTCTGTGCGTCACCGTATGCCCACATGTCTGCTCGCCAGGATTGGGAGGTGCGGCCGTACAACTCTGTGTGCAGCGACCGTACAAACAGTGACCAATCATCAACCGCTGTTTAACCTAATCCCCCATTCTGATCATGAGTAGCTCCCTGCGTGTACACTTTATCCGTACTACCCGTACTGAATAAACGTGCTCCGTGCTACACGTCTGTTTCCTTTATAGCTGGGTTATAGCTTAGCTGGTTCTGGGAGTCTAGCTAGATGTTTGAGAATCTGCCATAGAGATTTCTGAGTCGGTCATGCTTTAATAAAGTAGCAATCCGCTACACCATAGAGGTTACTGAACACAAGAAAAATGTTAAGTTATTAGAATGAGTACAATACTTCGCTTCACTTTTTTATCGCAATTTTTCAGTCAGTTCTCATCTACTCGCACTCATGATCACAAAAATGTTACTATTTTGATTTCGATCACATTTCATTCTATATATTTTGACTGGCTTATCACTTACTTACACAATTGCCCCAAAGCCAATTTAGACTTGGTTCAAGGAAGTCGAGTTAGGACTTGAGCACAGTCCAGTGAATATTTTGAAAAAATAACGAAAATCACAAACTTAGTCTACGAATTGAATAAAGTTGCCAAAATACTATAGTTGACTCCATCTAATTTGTCATACTCAGATTACGTTGTCACTTTAAAGTACTTTAAATCAAAATGGATCTATGATTTTAGGCGTACTTATTCGCAAGACATGACTTCAGTTCATAAAGGTGAGAAGAAATTGACTGAACATTATCATTTGTTGCCATAGTTCAGAATAAGGGCATATAACATCTTTCCTTGGCATTTGGATTTATAGAACTTGTATGACCATAAAACCCCTGCGGATATTGTTCGATTCTATGTAGGTATCATAAAAATATTTAGTTACATCAAATGGTAGGCTTTATGATAGTTATCATTAGCCCTTTAGCTGACTTCGGGCTTCACAGAGGGGAGGAGGAACATCAAATTGAGAAAAAGTCGAGAGAGGGAAGAGAAGAGTGATTCTCAGATATAAGAGAGACAAGCAGGCAGACACAAAGACAGAGAAAAGTTAAGATGAGAACTGTGGAAGTGGTCGAATATGACATAGAGTGGGATCATTGTAATTTGAAGTCAGAAGTCAACTGCCGGTTTATTGTTAGAAGTCAACTTTTTAGTTGTATGAGTTTACGTTGCCCAAAGTGCATTACATGGAGGTAATTCTATCTCACATCCTTCATTACAACTATAAAGACAGTTTTTTTGAAAACTTTTTGACTTAAACTCTCAGTTGTGGCCAATATTTCTTCCTAAAATTGTAGTTTACAATCGTTATGGCACGCACGAGTTTCCTTTAATCCATCGATTTACTAAGTTGCCACAAATTTAACACGTGATAAATAATGTTATACCTTGGCCTATATTTGCGACTGTTTATTATTATGTGTGTTAGTAATATCGGGGTTTATTATAACTTATCAAAAATATCTTACACGAATAATCAAATCGAGATAGAAGTGTTCATTGAGAGAGGTCATGGAATAGAAAGGTGAAGCTGGGACAGGGGATCAAAGGAATGGCCAGTCGGAAGTCAATCCCATTGGCATGGACCCATCCCTTCGTTAGAGGCGAGTGATTGAATAGGCTGAATAATTGAGCCCTTCTATTGGTCGGCGTGGTCCCTATCCTAGTCGAATCTTAGTTGTGAGTAACATGCACTTACTTAAGATAGACCATTTGCTTGCTTAATGGTTTTCCACTCTCAAACAATTTAGAAAGCTTTTATTCAACTTAATTGAGGAGGCTTTCAGCGAAAAGTAAAATCGGCAGCCTTCTTGAAAAGCAAAGATGAGGTAGAAGATATCCCAAGCCTCTCAACGAGCCATTCATTGGGTCATCAGTGGCAAATCATCATAGCTGATCACTTCATGATATAGTCTTTCAATCTGCCCCCCCCCCTTACTTATTCCATCCGGTAATAAATTAAAGAAATAAATGAAACATCGTTCATTCCATTATAACATTTTTTGACCTTAACTTAAGCAGATGCCTCTTTACTGAGCGGTGTCTAATTTATCGGAAGTCGAAAGGCATCAAGTGAAACGCATACAATGCTTGAAAACCACGCTGATCTCTTCTTCACCGTTCTTGGTCGATTAACGCTGAAGGCTCGTCATCTATCACAACCAGAGTCACAATGGCCTCGAAGATATTTAGAAGGTAATCTAGAGGAGATGTTGCCCATTCTCTAACACAGAGCAGCAAAATAACAAGGCTAATGTTTAACGTGTCCGCCGAAGTCGTTCTGTCGTTAATATCTTCCCTTCAGTTCCATTTTTGTATAACGTACTAAAACCTCGTCAATAAAATGCGAAAAAGTTGGCATTATTACTGATGTCAATTAGTCCCAGTTAATCAATCAAAGTAGGTTTATGATGTTTTCATTTGGTTTCGTTTAGCAAAGCTAAAAATTCCGTAATTTAAGGCAAGATTTTACAAAAACCTTCACGCTTTGCTATAAACAACGAAATTGAAATTCCCGGAAGTACGCACTAAAGTACTGGCGGAAGATCACGAGAAAATGACACAAACAATAGCGCTGCACAACTACGAATCGAGATAACTGCACTTCCACACACCAGAAAATAGCAATCGATGAGAGAGCAAAGTAAATAGAATCACTGGAGATATATTACAAAAAAATCTACAGAAATCAACAACAAATAGGAATATAAGGAATAATAAAACAAAAGACGCCAAAAATGACTGTATTAATATCAATAGTTTAACATGAAGGTAGACACTACAGGGTGGCAATATTTGGATGAGTTACATATATTTCGATTTGAGACAACAGTCGGAGCCTCTGGGGAAAAAAATAAATTTATTAAATTTTGGCAGATTCAGACGAAAATTACGAATGAAGGTTAGACTAACGCAAAACTGGCATGAAGGTGTGTCATTCCGAAATATGCATTCAACACCATCATTAGCATAATTGCGAAACAGCCGAATTTTCCCCGTTTTCGATTGTTAGGATCTAAAATTAAAAGATTTTAATGGGTAAAAATTATGCAAAAAATAGCAAAAGGAGATCTTACCTCCGCTAGTGTAGCCATGGAAATATACAAGACGACCAGCAAGGAAAGTCACACCAAGAAGTGAAGCTCCAAACTTAAAACATTATTTTAAGTAAAAAGCACCTTACAGGACAGTTGAGTCCTCCGATGTACAACCCAGAAAGGAAAAATGGCATGGTTTCCAAACTAAAAATAAAATTGAGTTAAAACCAGACTTACTAGTTTTGGTGGGCCCGCTGAATGCAGTTGAACTCAGTGTTAGTTGGATGGTACATGTTTGGGCACTACAGCAAAGTGATAAGGAAAATGGGAATAAATACTGGAAAGTCAAGTTCCTTCCGTGCTTTCATCACCCGAGTAGCAAAGTAAAAATGCAATGCAAAAGCTCCAACTCCAACGAGTATAACACCTCCATAACCGCTTGGAAGTGAAGTTGGAAAGTCACAAAGACTTGGGAAAAGTGGCCTCGAGAAATGACCCATCGCTTTGAGGTATAAGCTTTAAAAACAGTCATCTAAAGTCGAAAATGAAGTTTGACCTACTTTAACAAAATTATCTAAAAAATTTTATAATGCATTACTTCGTAAATTACTTATTTATTAGACAACTTAATTTTAAAATCTATATTGGCGTCAAATATTTCACGATTTATTAAAGCAACTAAGAGTTTCACCTATCTTGTACATGTCTCGTAGTTCACAATTGTAAGTAAATTAGATATTGTTCCTTATATGATATTTATACTACAATTGATATAATTTTATTCATGCTGCAAGTTAATATTCTTCGGGTATGAACTAGTACTGCCTCTACTGAAGCTTAATCTAAATTTAGACATATTTTCAATGGGAAACAAGTTCTTGATATACTTAATAATTTACTCAAAATAAATTATTATTTACATTTGATATTCTATATTTGCTATGCTTGTCACCAGTTGGTTATGCAGAAAAAGTGCCCTTAATTGGAGCTCCAATATCGAAGAAAACGTAATACAATTATGTCTCTGTTAGAAGGCAATTTAGAGTGATCATTTTACAGAGCAGAGTATTACCATGGGCCCTCTAAACCTTGCCTTCCCATTCACTTTATTTAACAACTTTAATCACTGCCGCCACTCTGGTTACTGGGCTGCGCAAAGATTGGCATAGAACCTGAAATCTTTAAGCTCGTGAGTATATAAAATGGCAGTTATTACACAAGAGCATAAATCATTGGGCGAATTTTCTATTCGAAGATTATACGTAACTTTATATTATATCAATTATCTTTTCTACCCCACGCACTATCTTTGTTTAAAGGAGAATATACTTATGATGCCCATTCAATGCGTAAATTAGTCTAAGAGAAGCGATGAATTGCTGGGGTAGCTGGGGAAAACATTTCCAGGAAGAAAGAGAAATGATATGAAAATCCCTTGTTCATCGAGGAGTTAGATTGTGTTCAGAAAATAGTAGCATATAGTAAATATGGATTACAATAGGGATAATGGATTTTTCATCCTGTGGTGGGTTTGATTTCAAAGAAGTTATATGAAAAATCACATTCCATTTAATGTTCAATGGATTACTTCTCCACTTTAACAAGAATGCGTTGAGAAATCTGTGGCCAAACAGCTTTTATTCAATGTGGAGCTTCCAATGTTCCATTTTCTCGGGCTGCTACATTTCATTGAAAGATACACTTTCACCCATGTTCAATAGCACTTTTACCATTTGCTGATACTCTCCCTCATTCCTCCTCCTCCTCGCTCTCTCACCCCTGAGTGCTATTGTAAAAATTGGTCCGAAATCATTTCTTGAAGTTCTGGACTGAGGTTGCTGGTGCTCACAAACCAGCTTCCATACGTTTCATATCCTTGAGTGGGTTCTTAAATGGGCCTATTTTTTTGAAAACATTTTTTTGTCTTTTGGTTTTTGGTTCGCTTTCGTAAATGCATTTACTGGTGTCGATACAAAAGATTATTGATATTTGTTTGTTAATATTTAAAAACATTTCGTAATGCTTTAAATTTAAAGCACTACATGTGCTTTCCGCCAAAATTTTCACATCTTCAAATAGAAAATACTTTATTAAATGAGGAATTCTTAAATTTATATGGGTATTTAAATTAATAAATGTATATAAGTATTGTTATTTTCAAACAAGTAACTTAATTTCAAAATGAAGTGAAGAAATAAATTTCTTAATATCTTTCATTTTCATGAATTCCAACCATTTCTAAACCATTTGCATAAATCTTCTCTCTTGGGTAGTAACTAGAAGTTTTAATTTGCTTTGATCATTTCTTAGTAGCCTTCAAGTGTATTTGAATAAAAATATATGTTTGTAAATCTTTCACTTTTTAAGACATATATTTATTCCAAATGGCAGGCGTTTTGATAGTTATCATTAGCCCTTTAACTGACTTCGTGCTTCACAGAGAGCAGGAGGAACATTAAAGGGGCAAAAAGTCAAGAGGGGGTACAGAATGACGATTCACATATGTAAAGGAAACAGACAGATGAACACTGAGGAAGGGGTCGAATATGACATACAGTGAGGTCATGGTAGTTTAAAGTCAGAAATCAACTCCCAATTAATAGACTTTTTGTGTATGAGTATACGTTGCCCAGGGTACACCACGCAGATGCAAGTCTATAGCATACCCCTTTTTTATATACATAAAAAAGCAATAATTGAGACAAAAATTACGAGTTAGAATTCAGAAAGTATTTTCATTCACCATTTGTTCATCGAGTGGTAGTTCGTGATGAACTCCGCTGTCATGGCTGATGGAAAGAAGCCCTTGCTCTAACAGACATTCTGGAACCTGCGAACGTGACGTTAATCACACTAGGGAGCAGATGAGGTCACAATTTCAGCCAATCAGCAATCAATAGTCAAGGCAAGGTCAATGCAGTTGAAGTTGTAGATGTTGACTAAACACATTCTTCGTCAACACACATGCGCATGGCTTGGAATACGTTTATTTGCGTTGTTTCCTCTATATTTTTAATTTATCTTAGCAAATTCTGGGAATCATTCCAAACTTGGAGAAATTTCTATAAAGATCACTGATCATAAGTCAAGGCTTATTAGTGTAGCAATCCGAAACAAGTTTTACTTTACTCGGGATGGACCCAGATATAGATTTCATTACCTATTACGGGCTCTGGAAATGGCTTCTACAAGATCACATTTCTATGGGTTGTGGAAACAGTCTCCGAAGATATAAAATAAACAACTAGTCAAGAACTGTTCATGCAAACCCCCGCCTCAAGTAGGCGGCAATAGACGCCACATAAGTAAGCCTGGACTGATGTTTAGCAGCCTCTCCGACAAGATCCAATTTTGTGAAATTATTCCAAAAATTAGTTAAACTACCTCAACATTGTCGAAGAAACAGAGCGTATGGAGTGGATAGCGTTTATATCCGATTTGCCTTGACTTAGTCAATAATTAGAATTCTGGTTACATTAATCATGAAGTGATTATCGATTGTAACCTTATTTGCTTCAACAGCACATCCGGAATATTTTAGCGCACATTAAGCCCCTGGATTCCACTGAGCTAGTGCTGTATTCTTCACGAGGTCAAAGAAAATCTTAAATACGTGAGAGTCCAATAGTTGGTATAACTTTTAAAACCCTTCATTCAGTAATTTTCCCAAAAAACAAAAAAATATGACTAGCAACCCAACTTGAATGATGACAGTAAGCTGAATTTTGCCAAATTACAAAACCAATAAGCAAAGACACATTTGGAGCAGAGTTCACTTCTAGATACCATAACTTTAACCTCAACATTTTATCGATCGGAAAACCTTTAACATTTATTTGTTTGTTACTAGATGAATTGCGTTTTATCAAATGAAACATCGTAAATAGTAAGTAGCATTTAAAAACACATTTATTGGTGACATTTGAAAAAAATGAGGTAGCAGTAGTGGAGTTACAAATGGTTCGTTGAAGATTCCAGCATTTGACAGCACCCTGACTGTCTAAAATAGATAAAATTATGTTACATCTTTTATGTTCATTCAAACGTGAAAAGTGAATAGAAAAATATCGTTAAAAGTTACTTAAAGCTATCATAGAGTTGAGAACCACCATAGTAGGTATTCGCCAGCATAAGAAGAATTAATGACAAAATGGCAGCTGATCCCCGACGGCGTTTAAGTGGATCTATAAAAAGCTAGATATTAATTCCCAAAATAATAATACAGGTTAATAAAATAAAAAAAAGTACGCACCATCACTTATATAGCCCTTATAATAAAAAAGACGTCCGATAAGAAAAACGCTACCCAGAATTGTTGCGCCAACCTAGACTAATTAGCGATGAAAAAAATATATACCGGACAGTAAAGACCCCCAATGAATACACCAGATAAGAAGAATGGAACATTTTCTAGGCTAAAAAAGAATTAATAAATTTAAGCATAAAAACTCACTAATTCTGATGAGCTCTCTGTATACAGTTAAAATACTTATTTGTTGGGTGATACATATCCGGAGACTAAAAGGAAAAGTAACAAGAAAACAAATATTTACGGGAAAACCAATCTCCTCTCGAGCCTTCATCACACGACTCCCGAGAAAAAGATGCATCGCAAAGCTGCCCACACCAACGAGAATAACTCCGCCGTAATAACGAGGAAGAAGTGCGGGCAAAGAAGTCATATCATCAAATCCGATTTTAGAGAATTGAACCATGGTGAGGGGAAAACTAGTTTCAAGCAATATAATGACCTTGTATACGTTGAATAAAGCCGAAGTGAACAGTTAAAAGAATACAATTGTCAAAATGGATCAAGTGCAATTAGTGTATATTATAGGTAAATCCAGAATTTCATATTTTATTATTATCATTCATAAAGTTATAAGTGCGAAAAAATTTATTTAGTTGGAGAAAATCGCTTGAAGTATTTTATCAGAAATAAAGATACGTAATTAAACATAAAGATCGATTTAAACAAAGCACATAACTTTTGAAAATAATCTTCAGCTCAATCACTAAAGTGTGGATTCCCATATGCTTGGAACCACGAATCTCATCAAAATACCCCCAAACAGTGGAATTGCTCATATAAAAAATTGAACATGGTACAATCATTTAAAATTAGCCGTGAAAGCTACATGGTGTCACCACAAGACATGTACTTATACACAGAATAACTCGATACTGAAGCACTTATTATTTCAATTTGAATATTTTCTTAGCTACTTATGTAATGCTCTGAAAACTTTTGGAATTCATTCAGGACCAGTAAAGACACGAAGCACTCGTTATTGCTCTCTTAAAAATTCGAATATAATCATTATCGATAATAGCATTCTCCATCGGAGAGTAGCAATAATGCAAGTGAACGCTTTACAAGATAAGGCAGAATGACTGAATAGCTAAATAATGGTTTGACTAAATTTATTACGTTTTCCTTCCGCGTTCGTAAAATTTTCTAACCTAAACTCGATACCATTTAGCATATTAAGAATGAGATAACTTTTCAATCAGATTGTGCTTTAATTTCTCCACATGAAGAAAAGATGCATTATGATATTCACGGACAAAGTTAAATTTAGCCTCTTAAGCTTTCTACTTATTTTACTGTAAGGTTGAAGATTAGAAAAAGAAAAAGTAGATGTGGGGGGGACAAAAACAGAACGGGTATATTGTACAAAACTGCAACTTTTCCGTATATTATTCAAACGAAAAATTCAATTATAGTTAAAGCCTTTAAAATTGCTCTCAAACACGATCTTGTTAGTAATGAATATTCATGACGGTACTTCATTCAGTCATGAAAGTGACACGAGACTTATATTCTTCAATTGATAAAACACCGTAACTATTAGCTCTAAAATACCTACTAAAATTTTTAAAAGAATTTTGTCAATTTCTTCACTTGACTACAAGTCATCACTTCTAAGTCATTACCATTTTTTAAATCACAAAATTCCTTGAATATTCAATATTCTATCAAAATGCATAAATATCTGTTTTTCTTTTGAATATTAGTAAAGAAAGGTTAACATTTTAAACTGTATAGGGCAATGTTAATTTTATGTTTGATTTTAAATTGACCTATGCTCCCCCGGTTACTTCAAATTTTCGTCAACAATGTCCTCTGTTGGTGTCCCAATTAAAGTTCTCCATGACGCAGAAGGGCATGTAGTAACGTTGGAAACCGTTACTGGGGAAGTATTTCGTGGTAAACTTGTCGAAGCGGAAGATAATATGAATGTTCACATGCAGGATATTATGATGACTGCGAAGGATTCAAAAACCTCTAGCCTTCAAAACGTGTATATAAGAGGCAGCAAAATTAGGTTAGATTAAATTCAATTTTTTATTTCTTTAGATTTCTAATTTTGCCAGATATGTTGAAGAATTCGCCAATGCTAAAAAGACCTCCGGGTGCTAAAGGACTTGGAACTGGAAGAGGAAAAACAAATATTAATCGCGGGATAAGTAGGTTTTTTTCTGTCCCTAATACTCCTTTTAGCGCATTCGCGTGCTCGTCCCTATCGCGGAGGTCCTTCTATTCGTCGTTAAATTGTGAAATAATTTGTAAAATATGCGCTTTTATAAAAATTTGTTAAACTAAATGTTTTCTATTTTGAATTATTTCCTGAATATTTGTATTATGTCAGTATTTGGTAGTTTATTTAGGTTATAATTCTTTTGATTTACCATTCGAGATTAATCTTTAATTCATGTTAGGGCATTCAATTAAATATTGTTGAACCCCAGTGCTTTTTGGCAATGTTTGAATTCACTACGTCTATATCCCTCTACCTTTTTTAAGTCCTGAATTTTTAGATAGTGCCATCTCGGTTATATAGTTATCTGACGATTGACGGCATTTTAATGGTAATTCTCTTGATGCGCCTTTATAATATTTTTTCAGTGTAATGTTTAAGGTGGAGCTAAAAATGTAACACTTGTTGGGTTATGGAAACGCTGGTTTTATCCATACAGTAACTGTGTGACTGATTTGTTCTGGTTTTTTAATATTAAGCAATTTGATCATAATCGTGCTTTGCTTGCTGTCTGTTAAGGTAGTTAATTTATACTACTCCCAATGTCTTAGTACCATCGTGTTTACTGAGTTACAATGCGCATAACATACGGGTATTGAAGCCACCAGTGAAATTCAATCTAGCAGTCTATTATTCTGACAAGCTCATAGTATTATGCTCTTGGCAAACCCCTACATGTTCATTTTCATTACTTTCGTATAACAAGTTGAGTTTGTGAGTGAGCATTGGATATTTAGCTTCTAGAGCACCTGCTGCTAATGCTTGTGCATTGAAAATAATTTCCTAATGTGGGTTCATTTTAGGTCGAGGGTTTGCTTTTTTAATTTGTTTTATTAAAGGTCAGGGCTAAAAGTAAAAGTACTTTACCGTGGGTGTAATTAGCTTAGGACTGACTTATACGAAATATGCAGATTGTGCTATTGTAGTACACTCCAGGATTTTGAGTTTGCTCAGAGATATTTGGATACTAATGTTCACTCAAATTATGTTAGATTGATTTGATAACTATTCGCATTTGCCGATTTCATAATTTGCAGTATACGTGTTCTGTGAAATACGCCTCCTTCCTCCCTAGCTTCGCTGTAGCTTATATAGCTCAGGGAGTCTGGCCTCATATAGGAGATAGTACCATAGAGAGATTTCTGAGTCGGTCAAGGCTTTAATAGTGTAGCAGTCCCCTACACTTTCGAGGCTCATTTGCTTCACCTAATGTTTCCATAATCCAATGTTTGAGGGGGGAAGTTGGGAAAGTAATCCAAAGGTTATGGAGATAATAATTGTATTGTGAAATGCACAGCTAACTCTGAAATGTCTCCCATAAACTTCATTCCAGAAGCATTACACAATTGTGAAGAAATACTGCGAAGGGAATTGCTAACAAATTGCAGAAATGTGTTAGGAGATGATTATTAAAAATCTTCAACAATCCTTAATTATGAATGATTCCAAGCTACCTTTGACGGAAATTGAAGCATTTGCCTTCTGGCGTATCAAATTAGAAAATAACCAAGTTAAGTACTAACAACTAATCTATTAGTCTGTTGATTCAAGTTATCTGTATCGCCGTGTTATAATCTTAATGCGAAATGAGGCAGATCTCTCTTATCTCAGGTTCGCTTCGATTGGTGTATGATTTTCCTTTATAATTGTCTATCTGAAACAAAAAGTTCGAGATCTTTACCAGGGTTTTCCTTAGCCATTATGCACCCTTCTCGATAGGTTTCATCCCAAAAACCAATTACGTCCTTCAAAATTTCAAACCTCATTTGGACAAAAATTTGTGAAAACCATTTCTTCTACCTCTGTAAGCGGTGTAAGTACATCGCGTGCCTGAAAGGTTTATCTTCATAGATATCATTTGTTCTCTGAAAACTCATTGATGGATTTTCAATGTATTTCCTATACCTTCAAAGCTTAATCGTTTTTATTTCAAGCGTTCGTAAAATTGGCCTACATATTTGCATAAATGAAGGAAACGTGCCCAACGATCGATAACCTTCGTATTTACGTAGAATACAGTGAAGAATTTGGTGAATCAAACAATGAGTGACTTAGAGCTCAATATATCTCGAAAGCAGGTATTAAAGAAGGTCGACCATCTCATTGAGCGCTTGGAAGACTACCAAGTTCTTAAGGGTGAATATGCTAAATTATCTGAAGTGGAATTAACTCAACTCTATAGCGTCATGCAAGACATTTTTCTTGAAGATAATATTGTTATAGATCTCGATCTCTCAACACCTCTCTATATTATCGGCGATATTTTTGGACAATTTGGGGATCTTCTGAGGATGTTTAAACTCATGGGCAATCCACCTGAAAGAAGATACCTCTTTCTCGGTAATTACATAAATCGTGGCGATCGATCAACTGAAACACTTACCTATCTCTACTGTCTTAAATTAAAATTTCCCAAGCATATTTATCTTCTCAGGGGTAATCACGAATGTCAGCATGTATCTGAGAACTATGGTTTCTATAATGAATGCATCGCACGTTTTACTGGCAAACTTTGGCAACCAATTGTGAGAACATTCGATCATCTTCCATTGATTGCGATAATTGAGGAGAAGATCTTTTGCTGCCATAGTGGAATGTCTCCAAACATTCAGCGAAAGGGTATTTCAAGTCTTCAGGAATTTCGAGATTATTTGGAGAAGACAATCTCTAGACCAACAGAGATTGATACGAATGTTCTAATGACTCATTATACATGGTCCAATCCGGATCCTGATATCGAAGATTGGGATGAGAATCCGGCTGGACTTGGATATCTTTATGGTCCATCTGTGGTGAATGAGTTTTGTGAACGTCTCGGCATTCAACAAATCATTCGATCAAATGAGTACTTCGAAAAGGGCTTTGACTATTCCTTTGAAGGAAAAATTCTGACCATATTTTCAGCTCCAAATTATCTTGGAACTTTTAATAACAACGGAGCAATTGTAGAAATGAATAAGCATCCAATCACGCAGGAAATTAAATATCACATCAAAATAATCGAGCCGATAATGGAGTTGAGGACTAAGAAGACAGGTCAGATGAACATTGCCATAAAGTACGCTGACGAAATTGAGGAAGAATTGGATGCAAATTTTTTACAAGACGACCCGGTTAAAATAGCGGAGCAAACCATGCCGATAAATTAGAACATGAATGAATGTCTGTTTTGTAGTTTGTTCCGGTTGAAAAAAATTGATAATATGATTAAATTATGTCGTTAAACTCCATATTCAATTTTGCTAATTTCCGTTAGATAAAAGTGGAATTGAATGGAAGGATATGAAATTTAGCTTGTTTGCTATTTTAAAGCTTGAAATAAAAATCAAGCTTAAAATTTTATAGTTCTTCATTTTTCGTCAGAGTTTATGATGTAAAGGGAGCATTATTCATTGACAATCAGATTTCTAATTTGATATGCTGTTATTCCGGTGACAAAATTAGGCGTAATTTAAAATTACGGAAGAAATACCCAAAGTTCTTAATCTAGTAAAATAGTCTAATTGAGAATTTTGACCACCTTGTAAATTTTTAACTACTCAGACTCAAGAAGTAAGAAGGAAAAATCAAACGAAGTATGCTCCTTAAATAATGAATTTGATTGAATGGAACCTCATTCTTGGTGAATGATTGGCTACTCTGTTAGCCAATAACTTCAGCAAAAATCGTTCCACTGGCAGTCTTACGAATTCAGGTACTATCGTAGAAAGTAAACATTCGATAATGCAGGACTTAAAACCAAAAACACATTCGAACTAACACTTGTTTATTCTTACTAACATCATGATCTCGTATAATTTCATTTTCCAATTATGCTTGATATAACCAATAACTTATAAAAATTTACTCTTTTCATCTATTTTTTCGAGTCATCCTATCTACTTATCGCAGTTGCTTTTGAAAAGCAACCCTTTTCAAAAATCAATATTTAATGAATTATAGAGTGTTTTCATATCATAGCAAACGAGAAAAAAACCAAACGATAAGAATCAAGTAGTTGAGATATTTTGAAGGTGTTATAGGGTATTCCCAATGACTGAAATCAGCAACATTACACAATCCTTTATGCCGGGGTTTATCAAAGCTGTGTAACGTGAGTATACCACCCCTAAAGTATAAATAGAGGCTAAGGTTATTAATTTAATTGAGACTGCAGTGCTGATCATTTGATCTCTCCGCTTAATTTAATCGGATTAATGGGCACAAGTGTACTTTAGATAAAATAAAAGTACAGAATGAAGAATCACACTCAAACTGGGTGAAACTGGCTAAGTGGGTAACATTTTAGAAAAAAAATATATCGGAGAGAGTGGATCAATTACAGTTAGTAATAATGTTCATAGTGTGATGAATAATTCTTAATCAAACGCATTTTGTGAAAAAATTGTGAAAACACTTCTAAATTGGAATTCTTGCAAGAGGCGCGGTTATACTGTTAAATTCAAACAATATTTTAGCATAGAGGAGCTGTTTCAAAAAAATTAAAATCATTACTAGAAATTCGATCATTCATTCATATCACTTCATAAATTAAAGTGCGCATTAAATGAAATTAGGTACACCTTCTCAATGGCAGTTTCATTCAATGAGAAAAGAATTTGCAAAGCTTTCAAGCCGATAAGAAATTAATTTTCTGTTGTGCATATATTCATCGTCTCATCGTTATTAAAGAAATGTTAACTCCAGCACGGAACTAGAATAGATGAGTTTTTAGTTCTCTATTCAATAACAAACCTCACTCAATGCATTGCAACCAAGTGTGAAAACATCTTTGACAGACACTATATGTTGCTTTGCAGTTCAAAGGATATTTTGAAGAGCCATGACAAAGGAATCTCATCTTTACCTAGGTACCCCTTAAGCTTTTGATTGAAGAGTTATGAATAAATTACTTCAACGTGGCACCTTCTAATTTTCCAGTTCAATTACTCAGTCTTATGACACATATTGAAACTTTTTGTAACCTTATTAATGTCCCAAATAGCCATAAATTTTCTGATTCAACGATAACACGTGATTAAGAGAGTTTAACCAGCAACCAACATTATGTAAATCAATACTCATGTGCTTAAGGACATGTTTGCCAACTATTAAATTTTATGAATAGTTATTAAGTAATTATTAAAGTAGCTTTTTAGATAGAATGAATCGATTTTTCATAGTATCTTGGCTTTTATTTCGCTAGTGCGAACCTCAAATTCAAACTAGTAAACAATGGGATTAGATGGAGTCTGCTATTTCAATATTTTCCTACCATCTTCTTGTAACTGTTTGGGCATTTAGATTCCATAACTTCCCCCTCATTTTCTAAGAGGAAGAAAGTGGAAATTTTGCAGCTCAAACGTCGGTTTTGTTAACAAATAACTTTACTTTTATTGTCTTAAAACAGGTGGTAAATGGCTGGGTGCCTGGTTAAGCAATAATTACGATGAGTTCTTCTCCAGAGGTGGACAAGGTGCCTAGGTGAGTGGGTGGGAATCCATCAATCGATAATTCAGAACGAACTTATCTCCACGTGGTGCAAACTTGGCAACGTATACCCATACGGAAAGACTACTACTCTGACTTCACACTACCATGACCCCACTGTATGTCATATTTCACCACTTTCACAGTGCTCACCTTACCCTTTTCTCTACCTCTATATCTGTCTCTTTTACCTCTGTGAATTGCTCCTCTGTTCCCCTATCGACTTTTTGGGTCTGTGAAGCCTGAAGTCAACTAAAGGTCTAAGGATAACTATCAAAGCGCCTGACATTTGATGCAAATAAATGCTTCAAAAAGTGAGAGATAAATACCATGAGATTCTCTCTAGTCATTCTCTTTTATTTGCATTAATTTTTAGTATTTTATGGAATCTAAACTAAGTACAAAAGCTCTTACCTTACTATTACAGACTGAACTCAGAGCCATCATATATTGAATTTTAATATTCTGAAAGCTTTTAAGATGTGGCGAATTGGTCACTTTTGTTTCGACTTGTTGAAGGGTGGAGTGGCTTTAATCCCGCCCTTAAGGAAAAAGGAAGCAAAGTTGATAGGATCAAAACCCGAGATTAGTAGATAAAACTAGCTATCACGAGACTTGTTTGCTGATTGGTCGTCGTTTAGATGTCATAATGACGAGATGATGAAGATAGTATTTTGAAATGGCGGGAACTTTAACTCAGTCCATTGCTTAAACTAATGTAAAGGAAATTTAGTGTATGGTAAGGTAAGATGGATTATATAAATAATGAGTGCATAAGGCTCTGAAACATCTACTCTAACATTAGCCCTTTAATGCCCTAATTATTTTCTTTGAAGGTTGCATCTACACGTGTCTCACAACAGACTGATGCCACTGACGTGATTAGTTTTGGTGATATCAGGCGAAGTCCATAGACACGTATTGAACATATTTCGAACAGCAATAGTGCCTTCTGTCACGAGTCTAGTACCAATGGTGCTTATTTTGAAAGAGGACCGTGCGGTCCTTTAGGGCGTTAAAGAGTTTATGAAGCACAAAGTTGAAGTTTCAAATGGGCGAAACTGAGTGAGAATTTGACCAAAAGATAAACCACTTTTCTATGAAGGAAAGGCGTGGTTAAACTGCCCAAATTACTCATCGCTATACGTTTTTAGTGGAATGCTACACGAATAAGACTTGACTTAAAATCAGTATGTTCTACAGCAAGACCGCCTTGTATGGAATGGCTTTCGGAAATAGATAAGCTATCTCAACTATATAAAGGAAACGGACGCATGATGTGGAATACGCTTATTTGGGATGTAATGTCTGTGGGTGGAGCATCTTGAAATGGAGCTTAATCATTTACTACTCTATGGGTTCGATGCTCCTAAGCGGTCTCTGCCCTCGTGACCACATGTGCTCCATAACGCGATCAACATTACGGCTGTACGTTTCAGAATGCTCGAGTAAAAATATCGTTACTTAGTTTAATTGAGAAATCCCGGTTTTTATAAATACTAGCCACTAGGTCTTTGATTAAAAACAGAGAATCTATCGGGCATGGTGATTCACGAAGTAATATGCTTCATTTAAATTATTAATAACAGTTTTACTTAACTTTAAAATTGTTTAAATTAAAAAAGAAATTTTGTATTGTAGTTTATATTTTATTGAATTGGGTTGTAATATATCGTCACGGTCACGTCATTTCTACAGGGTTGGTGCGTAACTAACGATTTTATGCTCCGAAAGTAATTCGTTTGGGTTATATAAAATTCTTATTCATAAATTGCTACACTAACATAAGTTTGATTACCCTCGTTTCACGATGTGTTGAAATAAGCATATTTCAAAATAGGAATACTTTGGTTGAATAATTTATAAGGTGACTACGCATCTATTGATTTATTCACAAATATTTAGACATCGTGTTAATAGTGGTGGTAAAGCCAACCCAATCAAAACGATGACATAAGGAGTTTTGATTTCACAATGTTAACTTGCAACACTTGAAAACCCCCCGTAGTTTTGATGCGTGCCTTTTTAGCTAAAGGTTTCATGCGTATTCAATTTAAAGTGCAAAAAAATAATCGATACGATAGATAAACTAGTTAGAAATTCCACATTATAAGACCAATTTTACTAATACTACATCACAAAGTTTTATTAAAATTACCCAAAAAAGGATAAACTTTGCATGGCCTTTAATAATTACATCGTATAAAGTTGGCGAACTCGCTACTAATCAGTAAGGAAATTGTCGCCGTTACCTAAATATGCAATGAGTACTAACTTTAAATAGGCTAATGCTACTTATTCACCAGGGAAAAGAGAATTAAGCCTATTGATTTAGGTGCATCAAATTTAAATTATTCAGTTGATAATATTACTTTTCTTGTTATTCAGTATATTTTGGATATTCAATAAAGTAAATGTGATCAATTTAAACGCTACAAACGCCCCTTTCTCAATTGTTATTAATCCAATTAAGCAAGATGAATGTACTTTAGGCTTGACAATACTAAGTGTATAAACTGCGTAGGAATGCCATAGGATGGTATTGAGAGTAGCTTACGGTAATGATTTGATCATCCTCGGAAATAGTCACAAAATTCAAAACAATTTAAACGCGTAATTGCCCAAAAAAGTAGGTTTGGTTCCAAAATTTGGCCTGAAAACGACCCTGCTATTTTGAGTAATCGGGCAAATATGCAAATCACATAAACAAGTAATAAATGATTGCTGATTCAATTTTCTTGGATCAAAAAATATCAATTTTTACTCAAAACTCATAAAAAATTTAACGTTTATCATTTAAATAACCGTCTTTTCAATAAAAGTTTTGTTTCTCTTGTACCAGTTGTGATAGCTTTTATATTCACTATAGTAAAACCATGGTCGGGATTTCAACTTCCTCCTTAATTGCTTTAAAGATAAGCAAATTGGATTGAGCAAATAGTATCCACGACCGAAAATTGATATTAAATGACATTCATTTCAGTACTAATTCTGACAGGGGTAAAGTACTCGATGTGTAGCTCTGTTAAAGGCCAAGATTCGTGCTTAATTGAGTGTCTGTCCAATCTTAATGGATGCTAGTCACTGGCTAATTATAGTCAACAAAATGTTTAACTAAACCTAAATTTTTATCATCGTAGGTTTAGAGTACTTTCCTTTCTGCCAAATCAAGTGTTTTCAGCACTTCCCTAAATTGGTTATATATTACAACCTGTACAAGCAAATGGAGAATTTTCAGATTATTGTGGAGTGCCCAATGCTGTCATGGGTGAACAAAGAAATCTCATGCGCACCCAGACAGACTCGAAGGTGCGGCGTGCTACTCGTCGCGTCGGACGCAAGTTCGATCGTGAGCCTAGAGAACTATCAACTGGCCACCAATCAATAGTCCTTGTCTGGTTTAACAAACCCTCCATTGTATTTAAATGATTCAACTCATTTGACTAAGACATCCCAAATAAACGCATTTCATGTCAAACGTCTGTTTTCTCCATAGCTTTGGGGTAACTTAAATAGTCCTAGGAGTCTTTTCAAACAAGGAGATTTTGCTTGAGAGAGAGATTACTGAGCATAAGTCAAGACTATTTAGTGTAGCTAAATTGCAAGTTACAATTGTGTCAGGAATGAATCATTTCTGCCAAAATTGCCCAAGTTACTTAAAACTATTTTGGTGTCAATTGATTATTTTTTATTTTTCTTTTGCGGAAACCGAACTAATTTTTCAGTGTATTTTTAGGCATGCGTAAATTTATTTATGACACCGTCATGACTAATAGTTTCATCTATTTTCTAATTTTGTGAAATTGAACGTGCCAAATGGAGCAACACTTGTTCACAAGGTGCTCTTAATTATCTGAGCAAGCAAAAACATACATTTTCTACTAAGGATAAACTCAAATTCATGAAGATAACAGATGCTTTTATGTTTATTTATTTTTTTACTAGACGAGGTGTTGTAAATGGTGTGAAAAGGGTAGGACCTTATTAGCGAAGGAGGATATAGCGTAAAGGAGAAAAAGTGATAGTTGAGGCTAAAAGTTCCATTCCGGGGGTCAAGTCTCTCTTTAATATCTGATGAAAATTGAAATTTTGGTGGGGCTTCCTTGGAAAGGGGAGAACATAAGTGAATAGATAAGTAAGCCATTTTTATTAGCTGGCGCAATCATAATCATAGCCTTTTCTGGAAAATCATGACGCCCACCCCCCGGCAGCCCATAGTACTCAAAATGTGTTATAAAAAGAGCTATTGATCTGGAATTTTCTTGAACATTCGGTCAAAAACTGTGCTTAATTATTCACCATTTAATCAAATTTGAACGAGTTAGCTCCAAGTAGTTAGTGCTTTAATGAGCAGAATATCGAGAAAAATAATAAAAAAATACAATTCATATTTCTGACAAATATGACGAAGCTTCGTGTTCTAATTGAGCAATTATATTATGCGTCCCAATAAGAAATCGCGCATTTAGCAGACAGATGTTTGAGTTTATCTTGTACCCAGGGCAGGAGAAAAGAACAATCACGTAGGCTTATCGGCATTTATGAGCAATAACTAACATTTTATTGTCACAGTTAAAAGTGTCCAACTCCGTCAATGTCAATATTGACTAAAACAATTTAAAATGGGTAATGGAAAGTTGAATGGTGTTCAGAAATCGAGAAGATCCATAAATTTACTGGCAATATTTTTAAATCTCACCTTGGTTCAGATCTTCGATTAACTATGGAAGAATTATCACAGAAGCTCGCAAGTCCATGATCAACTGCGCAATCGCAATTGAGGCTCATCAGTAAATTGGCAAGGATGGGAATTTAGCTACCGCCGCTCTCAATCCCAGTAGAACAGAGATTAAGGAGAGAAAAAGGTGCGTTTCTTTGTGCACTTGGCAACAAAGAATTCACTCTTTTCCCCATCAAATTATCATCTCCGGTGAGAAGGGATTGTGTACGAAGACAATGAATGTCAATTGATAAAGCGTACATTCTACCCCCCTAAGTCTAACCAGGGTTGACTCTTTGGTAACTTCTTCTATGTGCTTAGGGGGAATTGTACGTGGTACAATTCATTATGAATTGATAAAACCGGTCAAAATAATTGCAGTCAAAGTTTATGGTTGTCAAAAATTGGGTAGATTAAACCAGGAACTAAAGACTTGACATGCAAGTTTGTTTGACTGGGTGAAAGGGTTAATTTTTCAACATGACAAAGTTCGATCAGTCCTACAAGGAATAAATTACCTCCACAAATATACTGATGAAGTCTCGGAGGATATACCACATCCTCCTGATACCCCGACTTTGCCATCCGATTGTTACATTTTCAAAGCCATGGAGCATACTCAAAGATTTATATCAAATGGCAGGCTTTATGAGAGTCATCAATACCCCTTTAGTTGACTTCAGGCTTCACAGAAGGGAGGAATATCGAAGACCTAAAAAGTCGAGAGGGGAACAGAAGAGTAATTTACAGAGGTAAGAGACAGACACAAAGACAAAGAAAAGGTAAGATGAGCACTGAGGAAGGGGTCGAATATGCCATACAGGGAGGGTGATGGTAGTTTGAAGTGAGAAGTCAACTGCCGGTTTATAGACTTTTTGGCGCATGAATATACGTTGCAGAGTGCATCACGTGGAGGCAAGTCTATTGCACACCTCTGCTTACTCATAGAGAAAAACTACCTTGAATTTCCATACCCATTGAAGAGATTTTTCACTTCGGTTTACATTTCAAAACCAGATAGTGTTTTTTTCAAAAGGGGATCTGAAAACCACTAAATCAATGGGAAGGAGCTGCGAATGACGGCGAAATTATATTACAAGGGGCACAGTGGATATAATTTTTACAAAATAATGTTTGAGTATTATTTGAATACTATGCTTCTTATTGATATCCCAAATGCTTCAACAAGCACGCTAAATTGCACGATTATGAAGCTTTGTTGAGGATTAATACACTAAATAGTCTTGACTTATGCTCAGAACTCTCTCTCTCTCAAGCAAAATCTCCTTGTTTGGAGAAAACAGACGTTTGACATGAAATGCGTTTATTTGGGATGTCTTAGTCAAATGAGTTGAGTCATTTAAATACAATGGAGGGTTTGTTAAACCGGGCAAGGACTATTGATTGGTGGCCGGTTTGATAGTTCTCTAGGCTCACGATCGAACTTGCGTCCGACGCGACGAGTAGCACGCCGCACCTTCGAGTCTGTCTGGGTGCGCATGAGATTTCTTTGATCAACCTTTGCGCGATGACAGCTTAGGCAATTTTCTACCACGAATATGCTTCCAACAGCAAAATAAATGCATAAATAATCAAAAAATATATGTGCAAAGCTTAATGCAAATTAAAATTGAACTTGCACTACCAAAACCTTGGCTATCAATTAGAATAAACATACTATAGCCACTTACCCAATTAAAATTCTTATTACTCTAAATATCTCGTTTACCGCACTGTTTATTAAAAATCACGTGATGCAATGTACCATTAAATTGATCAAGGTTTTCACGTAATGCGACTAAGGCAACAATTGAGTGTGAACTTAAAGATTAGTCTCTATGCTTTCACACTCCCGGCTTGAGTTGAGAGGAAATGTAGGAGTAGGAGGGCAATAGGAACCCCGTGATCACCTATAAACCGACTTTGCATTACTTAGGCGGTGGTTGAGAGAAGACAATTGGAGAGGACGCCTAACGTTCGAGTTGATGATATTCGCATTCTCTTCTTGATGGCTGGCAAGGCTAGTTGATAATTATTGAATTATTTGGATTCTTAAACAATGTGTTCAATAATTTCGTTACTACCGTTCAGATTCAATTCTTAAGCAATTACATGAAAGAAATTGCTAAGATTCTGAGATGAAAAATACACAGCCTCCAGGAAGTCACTGTATCCAGTTGTGGTCAACACCGTTAGGAAAAAATCGATTGCTCACTGTTTACACAGCTAGAGAAAAGCTTCCAAGCCTACTTCTAAGCGCTCATCGTGGGAAGAATGATATCAAGGCGACCATGGTGAGAGGCTACAACTCTGTCAAGCACTGTGTCAAGTAGAGGTAATCAATACGTTTAGTCACTCAAACCACCGGGTGTACAGCGATGAGAATTGAGCCTGTGACATCTGCACTTTGAGAAAAACCGCTGACTTTTACCATCTATAACTCATATCAACCAATCAATAAGCATGTCGATTTCTCGGCAAGAAGTGCACCATGGGGGCAGAACGAAATCGATTGACATATTCTTACACGTGCAAACTGATCTAGCTTTAAGACTAACAAATTAAGAATAAAACCATTTAGACCTTGACCCGGAGTGAGATGAAGGCACAACGCATGTTAATTTACCGAAGACCCTAATTTTATTTTTTCATCCAATCACTTGAAAGTGAGCTAGTTAGTCACGAAAAACTTCTCATCATAACCCCCCAAGACTATTTTGAATCTTAAAAAGAGTTCAAAATATCATCAACCTCCCCTTCATGACGGTTACCAAGATGCACTGATTTATCAATAATCCATTCATATTAGCCGTACTTAAAAGGTGATATGTTACCTAACAACTATTTCATAATATTATACTTGATCGTATTGTATTATCACCCTTAAAATTCCCTACCTTGCATGAATTCTTAATTAGATTAAAATACACCCCCGCTTTATAGAATTTTCCGCATTAATTCTGACCCCAAATAATGAATACATCGCTTTTAAAACACTATGGCATTAGCTAACCTGATGAAATTCTAAAATTCTTTAAAGCATGACACAAGATCACCTAACTCACCTAAACATTTAGCACAGCGTAGGCATATTACCTAATACAATTTAATTCAACTGTTAGAAAATTTACCAGTGAACTCAAGTTGATACTTTTAACAACCGTGCCAAATCTCCCCATATCTGTTAGATCGTAGTGTTCGGAATAAGCTCCATTTAACAAGCATTTAAAAAATCAAATAATAAAATTCAAGAACCTGCGAATTACACGGGCCTCCAGTATATCTACACCACCAAAACAACTACGACCAAAGCAAGAAATATCGAAATCTCATGCAACCACAGTTTCAACTAGCACTGGCAAGTCTGAAGAAACAGATAACCCCATGAAAACATTTAAAAAACGACCACTGTAACAAGTCCAATAGGAAACCGAATAAATGAAATAAGATGTATTGATTATATGCCGCTTTCAGAATGAAGTGAGGAGAGTGGGCTTATAACAAACGCAAAGTGCAAAGGAAAGTATGACAAGAGGCGGAGTGGCAGCAAGTAAGAAATCAATCCCACAGACACACAGACCGCTACCAACATGCACACGTAAGCTGCTTACTTAGGTCTGCAATTAGGTCCATCTTCTTTTAAATTTCCTCTAACTTCTTAAATGGTACGAGGCAAGTGTGGAACTATGAGATGGGGCATTAAGAAATTATTTTTCTGGATAAAAATGATGACGATGAATCTTGATGAATATTCACATCACGCAAAAAATGGAAGAGAACGAGGCATCGAGTCTAGACTATGCTAGGATCGTTTGACGAATCGTCGTCTTTCCTTCTTCCATTAAAGTCTGGCTTGAATGCTGTGTGCGTGGTGCCAGGACTGTTGTTCTCCGCGTTCCGTTCCGACTCCTCTTTGATGCTCGTGGAAATTGGCGGCACTGTTACTCCTGTGTCTACGAGTGAGGATTTGGCTGCAAAATATGGTGGTGGTGCGAACGCATTGGCCGGAATGCTTAGCGCTTCCTGTTAGGAACAAAACATGTATTGTATTTTCTTACAGGCGTAAGAAGTTAAATAAGATATTTCAAAGAGAGTAGAGCTCACAAAAGTTCACCCACACTCTTAAAGTGTATTGAAAAGAAACAAATATTCGTAAATGCCACCTTGAATAAGAGACCAGTGGTTGAAACAAAACCAAGGGCCATCACATATAGTTTCCACTGTTGAATAGACCTTCTATATTCCGTGGAAGAAACTGCTGTTCAAGAGATGACGAAAGTTTAGATGGAAAATTCTAGAGTACTAGGATGAAATCTTAGTACCCTCTATGTCATTCACACCCATCGAATTTATATGACATGAAAAATTAAATTAGACGAATTTCACTAAAATACGCACCATATAAATGTTAGTTAGGTGATAATTTACACGTTTCCCTAAATCGATTTCCGCTCGAGTATTGTCTCGAAACATCGTAGTTAACCGCTCAATGAGAATTGCGGATAGAATTGAGCGCTAGTATCTAAATAACACAAAATTCATATTTGCTTTTGTTATGACGTCAGTATCATTGCAATCAGAAGAAAAGTGCTTCAAGTAGTTGGCCAGAAATTCAAATTAATCAACTCTTAAATAACCCCTAGATATCTACAGGGGATAAATAAAAAAATTGATTATAGGAGCATGAGAGTAAGCAGCACACTTTTTACCAGTCAGTACAAGGAACACATATTGAAACCAATTTTATAAAGCATTTCAACACGTTGACTTAATTCAAGGCTTCAATTGGATCACCAGACCCTAACCCTATATTGTACCGCTTAACTCTTCTCCATGTTCGAAATCCGCTTCCTCGCGAGAAAAAATGTCGCCCTGTTTTGCCTTGCAGCTATTGGTAAATGAAAAAGAGGCGGAAAACCAATCAACATTGTAAATTAAGCACACGATACACCTAAAGTTAATTTACACTATTAGATTACCTCAATCAGGTGATCTAATTTCTTCATTAAACAAACGATCTATCCTCGGTTTGATTAGATGACCTCACACTACAACCCAGCCGCTGCAATTTTTCAATGAGCATTGATTGAATTCGATTGTGTGTCTGTTAAATTATTAATAAAGTCCAGGAAAGAGTAACGAGAATTAAATAGGCATTCAGTCCACCTACATTTGAACCAATCAAGCTCATAACGTGGGAAATCGATCAGGTCCAACTTAAGGCAAGGCGCCAACAATATTCCTAATCACATTAGAACAAAAACCATACGAAGGTAGCATTAGAAATTAAAACATGGAATCGTCAGTCTTACTCATAGGCTTAGAGTATTTACTTGAACCCTGAAAAAAAAATAATTTAGTTAAAAAAATTCAAGTAAATGAAATCAAAATAATTTTTAGGGTAACTAAATGGAAATATTCTTTAATGTAGTACCATAAGGCCTACCCCAAATGTTACAAGTGATTGGGTCAGTTGTTGGGTAACTGAAGATACACCGAAGTGCAGGTCCTTGACTTGGCGAAAGTGTATTAAAGCACAGGGTAAGCAGAGAGCACAATTTTCGTCGACTGGAAAGGAAGAGTAACCGAACAAACAGGCCATGGCATTAACCAATTCAGTAAAGTGAAAAAAGGAATAAAAACCTTTCTAGGATATCGTCGACTCACAGGAGTCAGCTTTAGACAGAATAGGGGGGGGGGGGGGGGGGGGAGGCGGGACCAGAACATTCAAAAAAGCAGAGAAGAAACTTTTAATATTTTTGAGAGTTTAATTTATGAGCATTGTGAGCTTTGAACGTTTCCGTGCCTACTTTTCACTTTATAACCAATTCCGCCTCTATTTTGAAACGTGGCATTGACACCAATAAACGCATTTTAGATCGAAGTGGCTGCCCTAAACGAGGACGTTATTCATGCAGGTTAAGAAATTGAAACCTGAAACAATGATAGAGCAATACGTGGTCCCGAAAGCAACGCCAATCTTAGATTTGCTCTTTCCGGAACTAATAACACTTATTTGGTAAATGACCAAAAAATATAAACGATCAGTATTTTGAAGGAAAGTGCAAATCACATCCGTTTATTCACATTGACCTCTATAAAAGCGGGAAAATACAGTATCCAAACAGAACTAACCTCGTATTTGGGTAGACCCGAGTCCTTCGGCGGTTCAGTAGGAATGGCGTCCACGAATACACCCGCATGAGTCCCATCAAAGGTGCTTAAATCGGGCAGGTCACCACTAGTATCACTCGAATCACGCCCACGCCGATGGATAAGTAGAAGAGGACCACGCCTACGACCGAAGAAGGGCGTGAAAGCGGCGAAACGTGGAATGAAGTTAGAGGAGGCGGAGGGTGGAGGTAGAATGCCGCCATGACGATTCGTGATAAGGAGATAGCGGTGACAGTCCCATACCATACCCACACAGTAAGCTTTGAAGGCCAGGATGAGGCAAGAGGCGGAAATGAGGATCAGAGAGACGGATGTCGAGTTTAAGCGAATTGATGAAGCCGATACCCCCTCCTTGTGTTAGAAAGTTGGAAACATTTATTTATTTATATTAAATGGCAGGCGTCTTAATGGTTATCATTAGCCCTTTAGTTGACTTCAGACTTCACAGAGAAGGAACATCAAATTGAAAAAAGTCGAGAGGGGGGGACAGAAGAGTGTTTCAAAGATGCAAGAGACAAACACAAAGGTAGAAAAAGGTAAGAAGAGTACTGTGGAAAAAGTCGAATATGGCACAGAGTGAGGTGGTGGTAGTTTGAAGTGAGAAGTCAACTGCCAGTTAATAGACATTTTTGCCGTATGAATATACGTTGCCCAGGGTGCTCCACGTGGAGGTAAGTCTATCGCACACCCCAAGTTGGAAACAAACGTTATGAAAAGAAATTTAAGTAAAGGTATGGCTATCTTGGTGAGCTTAGAGAGGACAAATGGATTATCTAGAAAGATACAAGTGTTCAATGAATCAGCGACTCTCATAGTGTCAAGAGTGTTTGCTATGATCACCCATCTTATTTACTTTGACAAGTAGCGTGACAATTTAAATAGAGGTTGTTGGAAAAAACCGAATAAATTTTATCCGAGTGAGATATTGGCAACCTTAATTCAAGTATTCAATAAATGAAACCAAAATAAAAGGACAATTTCAAAACTATCAAGCAAAAACATTAACTACTTTTTCCAGGTTCATTTAAACATTTCCGTTCAATACCCATAAATAGTAAAGGAGGACCAGGGAAAGACCTCTCATGAAGGAATTTTCTTGTACGATACTCAAAATACTCGCAAATGGGCATCAATTCGATTGCGTAGGAAAGGTAGCATTCCTTAAGCTATTTTCAGCATATTACAAATACTATATTGAGTAAAAAGGGGTGTGGGATAGGCTTACCTCCAAATGGTGCACCCTGAGTAACGTATACTCATAGGACAAAAACGTCTATCAACGAGCAGTTCACTTCTGACTTCAAACAACCATGACCTCACTGTATGTCATATTCGACAACTTCCACAGTACTTACCTCCCCTTTTCCCTATCTTTGTCTCTCTGTTACATCCGAAAAGCACTCCTCTGTTCCTCCACTCAACTTATAGTAACTTTGATGTTTCTCCCCTCTGTGAAGCCAGAATCCAACTCTAAAGGGCTAATGATAACTACAAAAAAAGCCTGACATTTGTTATAAATAAGTGTTTTAAAACTAAGACAAAGAACTTGAAGGTAAGAATCCGTTAGGTTATTAACGTTGTCCATAAATTCCAATAATTAAATAGAATAGCTAGTTACCCTAAAAATATAAATATCTGAGTCAGTCCAAAGAAGTAAATAGATATATTATAGAGGCAAGCTTTAAACGTCCTAATGAAAATTTTAAAACTCCATAAATAGAAAGCAGAAATATTAAACCTACTGTTTTAACCAGAAATTAACCAAATATATTTCAGTACCCAAAAGATAAGTAATCTACAGAAACTTCGCCTAACTTAACGCTCATCTTAAGTAGAGCGAAGTAGTTTCGTAAAATGACTTAGAAATTAGCTGGTGCAAACTGCGAAGAGATTACATTTGCCGATATAAATGGTGCGTTATTTATTCAAGGTCATTTAAACTAACCTTGAAAGTAGAAGCACGTAAAGCGCACAACAAATAAACAGCCAGGCCACATTTAGGTGAAATTCAACACGATAAACAAACTTACACTTCTTCTGGTTAATGGAACTCAGTAAAAATCTCAACGGGTCGATAAAATTTTAGTGAGTAGGATGGTGATAGGTTTTGAATAGAAACATTACCATCTAATGCTTTTTATACATGAAAATATAAATTTTTAGAAAAAAATGGTTTGAGAAATGGGAAAAACAATTCATTATTTGAACCCATTTAACAATATAAGCTATCGTTCCTTTGACCACTGGCAAACTACTCTGAAGGATGGGTCCCGTTGACAGAATAGAAAAAAACCCTTACATGATTTTCAATAGATCAACTGTTCAATTTACGATTTGACATTGATTTCTGTAAAATGTAAAAAACAGAGGCTAGCACCACTCGCTGGATGTAATGCGCTTGACAATGATGAGTGAAACCATACTCGACAAAATGAGAAATTTCTACTTCATGCATGACTTGAAAAGCATCTTTGATAAAAATGACAGTGTAGGTCAGCACCCCAGAGTAATAACGGCAATATGAAACTCGGAGAATTATCTAGCTTATTCCGTGTTCGATTTACATGAGTTAAGATGATAAGCTAATTTACATATCTAAAGTCATAAATGATGTCTAAAATAGCTATTAATAAGAGAAAATTGAACGAACCTGATCGGCGATTTTCATTCTTAGCCAGTGGCTGATATCAGACGCTGATGACATATACCCAAGCATGCAGATTAGAGCAACAACGAAATCAAAGACTTGGAGACAGAAAAATGGCAGGAGGTGAGCGGGTTGACGAGAAATAACACCATGAACAAGTAAGTATCCAAAAGCAAGTGATATTAGAGCAAGGCATAGAGAGAAATAGGTGTTAGAGCGGCGTTCGAAGCATTTTAGCAACTCTGGTGCTTTTGGTTTAAAATTTTCCAAAATATCAGATTTTTGGGAGGGAGTGGGAGTAACTTCATTGTTCTTTTGAACTGCCACTGGCTCTTGTTCAATCACCGCTTCCTTGGGTTTGTCTTTAGACTGATCGTTTACTTCTCCCATTAGAAGTTTAAACAGGTTATCAGGCCTGGAATCCTTTGGAATTGCTTCAAGAGTGGTACGATGAGTGAAGTTTGCGATTTGAAATCGTCGTGCAAAATCAGCATGGGACTGGTGGAATATTGTAAAGCCTGGGACGATATGCATGAGCATGTAAAATACATCTCTTGCTAAAAAATTAATAAGAATAGATATAATTAAGATTAAATAAAAATATGATAGAGCATGATAAATCCTACGCGGGGTTTGAGGCTGGCAGTTAGTAATACTTTGCCCAAATGGTGATTTAATGCTCGCAACGTCATGTTTCAAAGCGGCCATAAGAAGTGTAGAAACGACCACCAACTGTATGAGGATGTGAAGTACTCCCAAAACGATAGTGCCGGTGCGTACATGAAGGTACATGCAGCATCTGAACTGGTCTTCAGGCCTAAACAGGTCCGGCATTTTACGAGATCCCCGCCTTTATGGCGCACTAGAGCAAAGAGATCCACTAGAAGTGATGGAAGTTATGATGGTATTAACGATACTAAATATGAAAATCAATGCATATTAAAGTAGAAATATAGTGATATTTAAAATAATTATTTTATTTTTGACAAATATATTTAGATTTTGGATTGAATTATCTAATTTACCTTAAAGATATTAATCCTAATTACGCCGTAAGTTTTTTGACAAGTAATATTAGAAAACTCGATTTTATGACTAACTATAGCACCTTTAACATTTCAAAAACAGATTTATAAATCTTGGTTTTTTCTGTTTATTATAATATAAACCTGGTTATCCGATTATTTCCCTTCCAACAACTAAATAGAACCCATAATCTAAAGTTCACGGACATATAATTTTATTTATTTAGAATTCACTTTATTCGGGCATTGGATTTGGTTTTTGCATTCAGAAATTCTCTTCTCATTATCTTCAGTCGTGTTTTCCGAAATTATAATAGTATTCGTTTGTAAAATACGTTTCGGAAAGCGTTTACTTCCCTCATCTAGGGCAGATGATATAAATGTGGAACTTTCCTGACGATCAACCGAATTCCGCCTCACACTATATTAGGCATTCCACTCCCATCATTGTGGCCAAGCCATTGTGAAACTAGACCCTAGTATGATAAACATAATGTTGTATCGAGTTTTTTTAACTTCCGTCAAATCTCATCTTGACTTAACCCTAATCAATATCTGGCAGATGTCATTTATTTATTTTCTGAAAAAAAGCCAGCTCGAAGTGACTACGTTAAGCATAACTCTAAATGAGTGATTACAATATCTGCAATTTTATAAGCTACATATGAAATATTCTGTTTTCTGCTATGAATGAGATTTCTCAAAAGAGAATTCACAATTCAGCTTGCACTTTACGATTGACCGTTTATAAAAGAGTAATATAATGATCTAAGGAATAGTGAAAGGAAATACGCGTCCCCATATTATAACAGCATGGTGGAGATAAAGATGTCACAGAATTTTATTAAGCAAAAATTAATACAAATTTGCTATGTATAATCAGTTATACAACCATTTTCACATTTGATATGGTTCCTGGTTAGTAGAGACATTTATTAACGTTACTATGCCTATTTTAGCTTCGAATCTTCTGATCACTTTACCCTTTTGCTTGTTCAATGCAAATAAATGAGCGTAGCTAATTTTATAGATAAGAAATCGATTGCTCTATCGATATGTTATATACCATAATTATTAATGACTATTTACCAGCTTTTGGTTCAATGGAAATGTTTTAAATGGATAAACAGTGAAGACTTATTATTTTGGGCATTTTTAATACGGAAATGTTCAAATATTTCGAAATTCTGTGCATATACAAAACAGCATGTTAGTTGCTGTGATAACCAAGAAAATAGTTTAAAAAAATTATTCGTGAGCTTTTATCGACATTAGGCTTGGTAGCATTTTGTGGAGAATTGGTACCTCAAAAATGCTTTCTGCCAAAGCCCTCCCCAATAAACTTTCTACCGAAGGCAGTTAAGCTATCTTGAAAGTACAAAGGAAGTAGAACGGATAGTATAGTATAGCGCTTATTGCGTGTTATTAAATGATTATTAATTGAATAAATTTAGCCCCTAGCTGAAAGGTCTCTACATTCACTACCCACATTCCAGAATGTTCGAGTGGTTATGCGATTGCGTATTTTAATAGTGTTAGGAGTACGTACTCCATAATACAAAATGGGCATATTTGAGATGTAGAATATTCGCAAAAAATGTTTTAAAGCAATCAAACTATTTGTTATAAGACTCTTTACTTAAATTATATTAGTAGAACTCGTATCTAGTGATCCTTTTCTGTGAAGGTATTTCCATTCCATAAACTTCAGAAATTCAGGTAAAAATCTTTTAGAGCTTATGATATGGTAGTCTTGCGGTAGATAACATAGTAGCCATGAGGTACTAATCACCATGATTTAAGTGTCAAAGTATTAACTTTAAAACAAACTATTAAAGTACAGCTATATCCGTAGAAATTGAAATTACAATTTCAGTAAATTCTCCTTTCGTGTGAATCAATGCATATAAAATCATTTTAAGTTCCTCGTTAAATTAGACTGCGATGTCAGAATCATTAGTTTCCATAATTTCAAATGTCAATAAATATTTTCGTCGGAATTAACAGAGTTGCAGTTACGGTTTCCTGGTTGAAAGCTCGATGGGTTAAAAGTTAAAATTTGATATTATGAAAAGTCTTAGCGAGCGATAGACTTGCCTTCACATGGTGCGCCCTGAGCAACATTGACTTCTTTACCGTTTGAGCATATCATCCAGCCGTTGCCTTCTGACTTCAAACCACCATGACCCCCCCCCTGTATGTCATAATTGACCTTTACCTTTGTGTCTGTCTCTTTTACAATTATGAATCTCCCTTCTGTTTCTCCGCTCAATTTCCTGTGACTTTAATGTTCTTTCCCACTGTGAAGACCGAAGTCAACTCAAGGACTAATAATAACTATCATTAATATTTTCAAAGTTGTATAATCTTATCATTTTGATGCCGCTTACACAATTAGCATAACTTGTATAGCCAGTCTATTTTTCTTAGTTGAGGAAAGAACAGGGGAATAGAATATGATGAGTCAACTTAATTCCCCTACCACTTCTGACTAATCCTTTACTTTTACCTCGGCACGTATATGCTTCATGGGCTTAACATTGCTGCATGTGCTGGCCTATTTTCAATACATTTATTGGTAGATGAAATGCTCATAAGGCGCTTTCAACAAAGCAGAAATCAAGATAAATTGGAATGAGCTATAAATGCAGGAAATACTCCGAAACAATCGTTATGGTGTACACCCATGCTAGCTTTAGGTAGACTTGCTGCATTTATATTTATGTCTGTAAGTTTAAAAATAGTTTAACTGACAAAAAAATCACCCTTAAATAAACTGCTTAATTTTGTTCTGATTTTTATCAAGCCACTGTAGGCATAAATTTGTAAGCAATAATGCCCTATATACTGTACTTTGACCGTCTATTTATTACTTATCCACAAGAAAAGTCAGCTCGAATGTCTAAAATCCCAGGAGAGAGGGGGAGAGAGAAGCAGCAAATTGGCAATGAGCCCAACCAATAGCGTTTGTCTAGTCAACGCGCATTCGCAACTGAAGTAAGCATTTGGAATCGCCTGATTGGTTGCAGTCTTATCGATTGCTCTAGTAGTGAATTTCGCATGCGCGCGCGTAGTTAAATGAATCACAGTTGTGGCATGCGAGCTTAGCGTAGTGTTTTGTTTGCGTATGTAAATGTCCACGAGGGTTGCACTAGCTCCATGCCGTTGCCATAGGGAGAGAAGAGAATGACTAGCACTTGGCTGTCGCAGGTAAAACTAGCGACCAATGTTAGCAACAGGAGAGAATAGCCCTAAAGCGTAACTCTAGCAACAGGGTTATGGTGAATGGCAATAAAAGTATTTTATTCTCCATGCAATTATTAGCGTGGTCAATCTAACATTACAATTCGCCCTATCGGTAGAATTATTATTTGAGATGTTTTTCAGAACTTGTTTGGGAGCTAAAAGGTGCCATCAACCTAACCCTAACACTCATTTATGGAAGATAACCATGTAGGTTAAGTCGGTAAAAATGATGAATGCACACGTTCTTTGGAAATATAAAAATATCGAGTTATTATTTAAATCTTACTTCCAAATAGTTCAATCTTGAAAATTGTTCACCTTGGGAAGAGGAACATTTCAAGATTTATCCCTCAAACTTCTGATTTTCTCTTTAAAATATATCTGAAAGTTCTCATTTCTTTCCTTAAAACAAGATCAAACAAAACTTCCAAAGTCCAAAGAAATTTGACCTTAATTTATGCGGAAGAAGCTTTTAGTTCTTCAATTTTAAGGTCTCACGGCTTGGATTGACGTAAAAAAAGGTATGAACTCTGTTAAAAAGGCTTCCCTTCTCGTTATTAATAAATCAATATATTTGTAATAAGTAGACTTGAAAAGAATGAAAATAAGGAATTTATATAAATGAAAGATGCAGGAGTAAGGATTTGAAGTATGAAAAGTTATATAATAAATACCGAAACTGAATACGCTGCAGTTGAAATAAAATTTAATTCAATCAATCAATTTCCATTGAGATCAAAGATATTGGAACTATTCGATTTGTAAATTAAGTAGAGTTTCTTGAAAACTTTCTTCACATATAATTTTCGTTAGAGAAAATTAAAGGAGAAACTAGGTTATGTCCGCAATCAACAAAGACTCATTATCAAACGATTATGACGGTATTAGAATACGAGCCAAAATGTTATTTCAACTGAGTGCTACAGGTCTCATCTCTAGAGGATTTCTTAATGCGCCTTCATTGATCGGTTATATGCTCGTAATAAAGATAATTTTCAAATTACCAAATCATATCCACAAATCTCCACTTAATAAGCTTGGAAAATTTTGTCACTACTTAATCTTTGCAATTTTTGCTAAATCTAACCCTGAATCTAACCCTGCTAAAGACCATGCTGATGCCAACCTGATGAAAAGATATGCTTTAGAGCTTTCGCTTCATTAAGCAATCATATGAATTTTCATCTTAGTGCCCAATAAAAGCTATATTCTTTTTAAAGCTACGCTCAGACTTCCTAAAGATAGAAGTAAGGTGTGTTCTGGAAGAAAGTCCAAGATGTTCATGCTTACTACTCTTGTTCTGAAAGTTAAAAGTAATCCTCATTCACGCACGTGGTGATAACGCGAATGGATGACTAAATCCAGCTGAATCATTTAAAAAAAGAACTTTTGTTATAGTGAAAAAAAACAAAAAACAAAAACAATTCGCTATGAAGTTGAAAATTGTCATGTGATGTCCTAGAGGGTTGAAGCACCCTAGTATCGGCATTCGGAATATTACCATAGTGAATTGAGTAGATTATTCTTTACAATAAGGACCTCTTCTACAACATAATACTAGCTTCACAGAGGTCAATTCTTTTCAAATAAGGATCACGAAAATGGTCTGTAAAGGCAAAGAAATTTCTGAGCAAAGCTTGGCATCCCTCTGAAGCGCAGACAATCAGGTTCTTTTCCAATTTAAAAAAAACTGTTGTCAAGGTCAAAAGCATAACTGGCAGAATAAATGATGTCTTACCTGCATACAGACATGAGACTTGGGATGTGCGACCTCATCTGTTGAGGCTGATGTGATGCCCCACTTGTTGCGGTTATTTTAAGTATAACTCTTTGACAGCAGTAGGAGTACCTTAACAACTAAATCCTTTTTAGACCTGTTATGCATTATAGTTACCGACCACTTTTTCACTTTCATGACGAGACTGCCAATTTCATCTTGACCACCTCGTATATTCGAAAAATGTAGGACACATCGTTTTCTCATTCACAAATTAATAAAGCACTTACAAAATTTGACATTGAATTCTTTAAATTTTTTAATGAGTCGTTAAAGATGTAGGTCTAATGATTCCATTAGCGGAGAGTGCAAAATTTTTAAAATATTCAACAATTTTCCTTCAATTGTAGCTTATGCGAATTAAAGAATTTAAAGATTTGTTTCAGTGATTAGGAGGACATCTAACTACTATTGCGTAACCACTATTCTGACAAATAAGTCTTGTAAGCAGATGTCTCCACATGAAGACATTTGTGGAATATGTCAATTGAAGCTGGCAAAAATGGCATTAAGTGGCTCAGTAGGTGCTTGGAGAATGAATCATTTCTTGGTGTCCGTAAAACGGTGGCTGATACTTCTAGATGATTAAATACTATCAGCTAAAGTTAAACAACAAAGATCCAAATTAGTTGAAAGTTGTTATCGTTGCTGAGAGGGAGAGGGTGGAATTGGAGGATTTCAATTAAAGAAAAACAGTATATGGGTAGCTCTTCTTGAGGGGATTGAGATAATACAATTAGTTCGAGCCTATCTTAGGAGATTGGTGAACATAAACGAAAGTAAATTCAGATTTGTAAACAAAGTCTACCATTGATAGACATGCTTGTAGTCATGTTTTCCAAAAAAAAACTAATTTGAAAGGTAGATTTAAGAAATGACACTTCTGGATTGAGAAATCGCACCTAGTTTGTTGGCGCAGAGCATTGCAGCTTATCTGACCAGGTCAAGCCAGGTTGAAAGTAACATCAAGGTTTAACTCACTGATGCATTTATTCCTTGTGGTACACTTTTGGAATAGCCTGTTCTTTTGACGACTATTATGGTGTGTTAATAAATATTTCATTAACAAAAGAAGGTTTTGATTATAGTAACAACAGCAACACTGCCCACCAAAGGGTATTTTACTAGTTGAATAGAGATAACTTAATTATGTAATCACGTATTTTTGCGATGTTCATAATGAGTTTGTCCTTTCTCGTAAATAATTCATTTTCATGACTTCAAATATCGACCTTGTTTACTCGTAAATATAAACTAACTTAATAATAGGTTTAAAAGCAATGACAATATGCAAGTTTATCAAGCTTGAACTCTTGTGTAATTTAAACTTCTTTCAACAGTCGAAATGTATATTTTGAATTCTTGCAATCACTCCAATTGCCTTTTTGCATTTGTAAACATTTTAACTGTACACCATAACTAAAGTAATTCATGCATTAATCATGCAGATACCACCCTTATTACAAAATTTGCAACCTTAGTGGCACCACTTTCTTACTATCATTTCAACCGCCCCCATCGACTAATTTTAGTGCACAAGAGCGGTGATACTAATGCACAGAGAGTTTATTAAAGAGTGCATTTAAGCCACTTTGCTGAAGTTAACACGAAAAGCACATGGAAAAAAAGAATGAGAGAATTAACACTTAAAAAGATGAAATTAGAGTGAATGGAGACGATGGTTCCATCGATTTAGTACTCCTCGCCTTCCTCTTCGCCCTCGGCTTCAACAGAGTCAATTCCGACTTCTTCGTAGTCCTTCTCTAATGCTGCAAGATCTTCACGAGCTTCAGAGAATTCCCCTTCCTCCATGCCTTCACCGACATACCAGTGCACAAATGCACGCTTTCCGTACATGAGATCAAATTTGTGATCCAGACGAGCCCAAGCTTCAGCAATAGCCGTGGTGTTGCTCAACATGCAGACAGCACGTTGGACCTTGGCCAAATCACCACCTGGAACCACAGTGGGTGGTTGGTAGTTGATACCAACCTTGAAACCGGTTGGACACCAGTCAACGAATTGGATGGTTCTCTTGGTCTTAATTGTGGCGATAGCGGCGTTGACGTCTTTGGGTACAACATCACCACGGTAGAGCATGCAGCAGGCCATGTATTTTCCATGACGAGGGTCACACTTTACCATTTGGTTAGCAGGCTCGAAGCAAGCGTTTGTGATCTCAGCAACGCTCAACTGTTCATGGTAGGCCTTCTCAGCAGAGATAACTGGAGCATAAGTGGCCAGTGGGAAATGGATACGTGGGTATGGCACCAAATTGGTCTGGAACTCAGTCAAATCGACATTGAGCGCACCATCGAAACGTAGAGATGCTGTAATTGACGAGACGATCTGGCCAATCAGACGGTTCAAGTTAGTGTAGGTTGGACGTTCAATGTCAAGATTGCGTCTAGAATGATAGAGGGTGGTTAGAAAACAAAAATCAATAATCTACCGGCAAATATCATAGATAGCCTCATTGTCAACCATAAATGCACAATCAGAATGTTCCAGAGTGGTATGTGTGGTCAATATTGAGTTGTAAGGCTCAACAACAGCAGTAGAGATTTGAGGAGCTGGGTAGACTGAGAACTCAAGTTTGGATTTCTTGCCGTAGTCAACGCTTAAACGTTCCATAAGAAGAGAAGTAAAACCAGACCCGGTTCCACCACCGAAAGAGTGGAAAATCAAGAAGCCCTGAAGACCAGTGCATTGATCAGCCAATTTGCGAATGCGATCCAAAACAAGATCAACAATTTCCTTTCCGATGGTGTAATGACCGCGAGCGTAGTTATTAGCGGCATCTTCCTTCCCAGTTATGAGTTGTTCAGGGTGAAAGAGTTGACGGTAAGTTCCACAACGAACTTCATCGACAACAGTTGGTTCTAAGTCGACAAAGACAGCACGAGGAACGTGTTTTCCAGATCCAGTCTCACTGAAGAAGGTGTTAAAAGAATCATCACCTCCTCCAATAGTCTTGTCACTTGGCATTTGTCCATCAGGCTGGATACCGTGCTCTAGGCAGTAGAGTTCCCAACAGGCATTGCCCATTTGAACGCCGGCTTGACCAACATGGATGCTAATACATTCACGCTAAAAAAAGGAAGAGATCAGAAATACTGCTTGTAAAATCATACCATTTTGAGAGTATTAAAAGTCCTCGAAAAGCAAACGAAGCACGAGGGAGATGGCGAATTTACGCACTGGAAGAGGAGTTGCTGGCGCGTGGCTTTTAAAGTGCCGTTTCGCCAGTTAGCAGCGATTGGCTAGTACCAACCAATGGGTTGATGCTGATAGGTGAATTACGCGCACATAGGCGTACGTGCGTAAATCCTACGCTGCCATGTGTCATCCATGCCTCTGCTTAAAATCAATAAAGCCAACTGTTGTGCTTTTATCTGAGCTGTGAATAGTTAAGGCAACAAATAATTCTCTAAAAGCGGATTTAATTGACAGATTTTCAATGAAAATATTTTTCCTCAGGTTTTAAAAATGCCATCTATCTAGAGAGTCGACTTAAATTTAACCGGTGTAATTTTATAAAGCGTTATTAATTTTGGAAATTTCATGTTTTAAAAATATTAGCATGAGGAGAATGTAGTTTAAATTTGATTTGTGACCATATTTACGAACCCAGAATTTTCTTAAGTTATCTTTTTATTACCCCCCCCCCTATTTCACAAAATACTTTCCATTCTTGTTGGACAGTAAAATACGCTCTAGCACTAATTTGTAGATTTTTTGCTGGTCGTCTAAGATAGGATATAGCCCGTAAAAGGTGTCATTCACAACTGTGCATATCCCAGCTTTATTCTTACTATTTAAATGAACAGTGGATAATTAATTTTAATGGAATATCTTGGAAACTTGAGTTCTGATCGACTGTAAGTGCCTATCATTCTCTTCCTAATGCACACATGATTGCTAAATTATAACAGCGAAACTTTACTCTCTCTTCAACACATAAACCTTCAATCGATTTCATGCACACTGCCTCCTGTTTGCCATAATTTTTAGATGAGTGAATTTATTGCGTGCTTGCCTGAGGGTGGCTTTAAGAAAGAGCCAGATGTGAGATTTGTCAAGGCATGATTCACCAGATGCGTAAAATCCTGGCCCTAGAGCGAATTAGTGATAATTGTCGTATGCGTATCATTAGCTGCGGAGATTAAGCTTCGATGCATGTCTCGAACACACATAATATAATCACAGGAAATTATGATTTCTTTACACATAACGATTACTTTATCTCTCTGAAATTCTTTACTCTGGATCCATGGTAATGGCACGCATTATGAGTAAAATATTGATCAGAGTGGACTTTTTAAAAATAAATAAGCCTATTGCGTATTAGTTAATATATTCAATTTTGTCGCTCCATTATGTCGGGCAAAATGAGATAAACTGAGCTTGGATAGCTTAATATAAAAAATTTGAAAATAAAATAAGAATGAAAACAAATCAGACTTTCAAAGCATGAGAGCATTAAGAAATATTTTCACTTATTTTGTACCATTTAAAATGCACTTGTGTTAAGCATTTGGAAGATTGACCCTAGTTTCATCTCTGTTTCCGAGTATATTTTATTTTAATTAGCAATCGAAGTTGAATCCCAGCTCGACAGATCTCGGAGACTGAGGTGGCGTTTTTATTTACATTTTAATTATTGGTATTAATAGTCCCAAGTAACTCCTGGACATCGAAATCTATCACTTCATTATGTTTTCAAAAATAACTGCTTGGAAATCACTACGGTTTTATGTATCTGAATTCAAGTTTTGAGAGTATTAAAGGAGAAGCACGCGTTTATTATTGATGAATTGAGACGTCATCGTGTTTCAAGATGCTAAAAGGTCCCCATAAAATATAGTTAGATGCCAGTAGCCATAGTTCAAATAAATGTATTTTATAAACAAACCCATATGATCAGTGACGCAGACCGATTATTCCCGGGTTTATTAATGTTTAAAAGACTTTGTTTGGACTGGTATTGTTCTCTCATAGCACCACACAACTCTAAATGTAGGCTTTCTTTTGTAAGAGTAAGCATTCACTTTATTGATAGCCTGGTCATATGCAAATAACTACGGGTTTGTAGGAGGAATATTAGCACTACTATGCAGATTCGACTAAACCGGCATTGATTCTCGGTCCCAATGTACTGCGTCTCTTCACACGCACAAGAAATTCGACGCCGAGACACATTTACCATTAATTCCGGTTCATTCACACACAGCACAACTCGCTATTCAAAGATAGATTTGTTTACCTTAGAAACACCCAAGATATTTGATTTCACATTCCACCTTTATAGATACTTTTAGGTTCGTGTGAAAGATAGCAGATCACTTTTCATTGATTAGTTGTTCATATAAATACCGTTTACTAATTTGCATTTAATAAATCGTAATAATCAACTGTTCAACAAACATACAGCTCAATAATATTGATGCAATTGTTTGTATATGAATCAGATTAAAAGTTTTTAACTAAGAAATTATGCAATTTGACGTTATTTCGTTTTAGGAATTGTGCTTCTTTAGTTTAAAGTACAAAGTACGCACTATGACCTTAATGCTGGTCATAATTTATCTAATGAAAGGGGATATTTGTTTGCTCCTTGATACCACTTTCAACATTACCTGAGAAACAGAAGTCCCATAAAATTAACATTACAATTATTTATGTAATAAATTATTATTTAGATCAAAGCGTCATCATCAAATAAGCGAAATCTTCGTCCAAACGAAATAATTCCTTTGGAAAGACTATATTCATGGCTTAAATTAACACTGACTTACACTTATTTGGCAGCTAACTCCATCTACTTAGATCGCTACCAGATCACGACCCAAAGTCATTATTAATTTATAGGCATGATCGTGTCAGTGACGTTTTATTCACTTACGCTAATAAAACTGGGGAAGGTCTATTTATCAACAAATAAACGCATCATTGATGACTTTCCAACTCTTACAAACTGTTCTCATTAGGAACGTAAAATCATTTTTCTAAATATAAAACAAATAAAAAATTACTTGGGTTAACACAGCTCAATTGTCATTTTTGATAAATGCTGGTTTATTATCACGAAGGTCATAGATTTCGAAATTTCAAGATATTTATAGCGAATTTTGATCCCTAAAAAGGTTTCATTATTGAGTGCCCATTGAACGTGCTGGCAAGTACCTAAAAACTCAGGAAAGATCTAGAGAAAGTATCATTTTTGGGTCACTACCTTTTATATTATACCGACTACCATTTGCCTAATATTGACAATTTAGATACGTAGAGGACTGGAAGAGGTCAGTCATCCACAAGCGGTCGTGTCTTAAAGAGAGTTTACTTTATGGTCCGACAAAGATATCCTGACTCTCAGAAGTTAATTTTACTCAGTTTATCGTAATTTGGTCACTTATTACAAGCCAGTTTTCACTTACGATACACCGACTCATATTTCATTTATCTGCCCATTTGCAATTTCCATTCCAACACATATAGTTAGGGTTAGCCTCAATACTTGTTCTTATGATATATTAGACTTAGCAAGATAATTCGTATTATTCTGGTGAGGCGATTTAGTATTGGTTTAGATTTCAATATACAACAAAGAGGAAAAATTGTGGCAGGAAGAAATAAACGATATCTCGTCCTTAACCCTCGAAAATTATTATTGCATTTAAGTATTTTTTAATTTTTCAAACCTTAATGTCCATTTCTCTAATTCAATTGTAATGAGATTAACTTCTTTACCTTAGGTTTATAGAATGTGAACAAGCCAAATTATGTAAGATTCTGAGCATGGGCATTAGTCAGATATATGGAATTTACTGATATATATATTTCGACAATCAGTGCAATTTCTTTGACACACTAGGTGTTGGCTGACCATTTAAAGAGCGAATCTTACAACACATGACATATCTACATGCAATCATTCATTTAAACGATTTAGTTTCCATTCGCGTACACTCCCACTTGGGTTCAGTTAGAAATCAAACGGACTTCGATATTTAATTTAAAATTGGATGTGAAGCATACTAAGAGATACGCGATAAGCAGAAATGTAACATTTTTAATGGAACAAAAAATTGACCTTTCTGACTTACCGAATTGCTAAAAATACCTAACCCGTTTTAAGTTATTACGATTTCAAGAATAAGTAAGTGAATTTGTGGCTATGAACTAATTATACCATTTGTTCTTATTAAATCAAACGTCATTTTAAATTTTCAACAACAATTGCGGTTTATCACTTTCCCCATGTATTATTAGGCCATTTGCGAAGTCCGCATATTAAATGGTATGTTCGAAGATGCTTTAGCATAGCTTAACTAACAAATAAGTTCGAAGTAAACTATAGTCGGTTGGGGAATTGTTTTATTACCCAAATAAACTGTTAAAATGACAAACTTCCAACATAAGTTTAATTTGATGATCAATAAAAGGCATAAATGTTCGAAATGACTCATTTGGCTAGGCTCATTTAGCGAATCAATTTTAATAATGGACTTAATAAAATTTATAAATTTTGTATACACTTGTATTCGATATTTTAAAGGAATAGCTTGAAAAAAGACCTTTTGACAATCAGAGATAAGATTTTTACCACCGAATTAAATCTTTAATATTTCACTTAAAACAGCAATATCAATTTCATCTAATGAATTAAATTTCAAATTTCTTAAAAATTTTTAATAAAATGTCATGTCTATCAAAATGATATCTGATGCAATTTGAATCTATCCAGAATGTTGTCTTCTTATGGATATAAAAATTCGGTAGTAATAATAAAATATATATAAAGAATATTAGTGTATTAATATTTAACAATTGCAATTGAATAATTAATATAAATAAATTTGTATTCAAAGGCGAAAGCCTGCGTCCTTGATTTTGTTTTATTTTCTTTTAAAATAGTGCGGCTCGTTTGGTGCTTTCACGTTTTCTGGGTTTCTCCTTATTTTTGTAGCGTGACAAAATGAAGCTAAACTTTAAGGTACCATATGCTTATCTTATATTATCTGTTTAGTTTACAAATTTATTTGGGACTGTATATAAGTCAGGAAATCTTGAATTTATTCAAAACGGTTCCTGTCTTCTAAGCCCCGTAGGAAATCAAGTAACAGTCTACCATTTGCTTAGAGATGAAGCACGTACTATTTCTGTTAACAGTCAGTTTAACTTGACCCATGTAACTGTGTCACCCATATTACCTGTTTTATTCGCTGTAAATACAAGTAAGCGCATTTGTGTATAATTTCTACTTCTAGATGGTGATGGCACCCTCGTTTCGCTTATTTCTGGAAATGTTATTAATACTTACAAGTTTCGTCATCCTGTGTCAGCTGTTGCTTTCAGCCCCAATGGAAAATATTTGGCAGTTTCCAAGAATCATTGTGTCATGGTCTTCCTTGCACCAGAACCAAATCGCAGTGCAAATTCTCTCGAGTTGTATCGTTTCCTCTATGGCTTTGGAGATACTATCACCAATATCGATTGGTCATCCGACTCAAGGTTTATTATTGCCGGTTGTCAAGACAAGTCGGCACGAATTCTCTCAGTTAAAAAGTGCGACAAGTTAATAATTTACACACTCTCTGGCCACAACGGTCCAGTTTATGGCCGTTTTTGCAGTGATGATAGTTTGGATTGCTTTACTCTCAGCACTGATGGTGAATTGAGAATTTGGCATTGTGATACAAAATTGAGGGATATGGACGTCAAAAACGAGGTTGAGGAAGGTGGGCAGGAGACGGTTAAGGCCACGTTCAAACTTGTCAAAAAGCACTTCTATCGCAACATGCAGCATCAAAGAATTCAAGAAGAAATTACCTCTATGGTTTATCATCGCAAATTGCAGATTGTTGTTGCTGGTTTTGATAACGGAAATGTTATACTGCATCAGTTACCAGAATTTAACATTATTGATAGATCAAGGTAATTCTTATTTTTCTTTGTATACATATATCAGATATCTGAGAGCAGTTCAGATATCTCCACAGCTATCAACATATTTGTTTTAAATGCTAGAAGATTGATTGCTAAATTGATTAAATTGTTTTCTGATTTAAATTTGTCCATCTGTATTCATAACTCATCCCTGCCTAGTTATAAACTCGATCACAATAACATTAATTCTAGTGGTCAAGATCTTCCCTTGTGTTGACACACTAGTCACGGTCACACTTAGCCATCTCACTCATTCTATAAAGAATATGATTTTCCTCTTAAATTCTTTTATAATTCCCTATTCTTAAAATGGTTCAGTTATATCTATAAAATATGCAACCTTATGCTCATTTCTTCCAGCCTCTTTGATGATAAAGCTAAGTTATGCTTATTGATGTCAGAGCAAAGGATCTACTTGTATGCCCTCTAACGTCTTGTGTACTTAAAATGATGACTGGAAAAACCTTATTCGTAACTCATTAATGTTTTTTTTCTAGAATTTTTTCTGATCCTCTGAGTTCCTTAGTGATCAGCCCTGCGGGTGACTGGATTGCAATGGCTTCAGAAGGTGGTAGTGGAAGTGGTGGAGAGCTAGCCGTCTGGGAATGGCGTAGTCGCAGCGTCCATCTCCGTGCCTCTTCACATGCTGCCAACGAAGTGGCCGCAATTGCTTACTCACCAGACGGCCAGTTAATTGCAACTGGAGGACGGGATGCTAAAGTGCGTCTTTGGCGTGTCGCTTCTGGTGGCAGAGCGGTTGTCACATTCCATGAACATGCTGCCCCTGTTACCGCAGTGGCCTTCCCTTCTGCGAAACCCAAGGTTCTTGTATCGGCTAGTTTGGATGGCACCATTCGAGCTTTCGATTTAAACAGGTGAGCGAGGTTGGATAATCACTTTTACTAATAAAAACTAAGTAGTTGTAATAATTATAGGATATCGGATATAGAGGACAAATGATTAGTGACATTCTTTGTGTGCATCCTTAAGTAACTGCTTTATTTAAGTAGACTGCTTTCCTAGTTATTTTACGCATATTACACTCCCTCTAGAAAGTTGAATATTGTCACTTGAGGAGGTGAAATTGGTGAATGTTTTGGTCACGATAGCCTAATTCAACCACAGACCTTCTCTCATTCACTGGTAAGGTGAGATGTGTACCTAATATAATTGGGTAAATTTTGAACGCCCATTTATACTTTGCTGGAACTTAATTGCTGTTGATGTAAACTGGTGACTTTCTGATGCAGGAGGCTAATAGGTTTCCTGAATTTGTATTAATGGTGCATCAGTGATTAATCTGTTCATCCTCGGAATAAAAGCTCTCAGGTGTGATATTTATCGCAACACAATCAAAATTATGATTTAATTTGGGTTTCTCCATTGTGTTATCCCTCTCCCCTGATATGAACCTTGGTTAATACTTTCCCAAAAAGACTTGGAAGTTACCATTAACGACCTAATTGGCAAAAGATGTGAGTAGTAAAAATATGTTTACTTTTTCAGATATCGTAACTTTCGAACAATGTCAGTACCCAACAGTACAGGAGCTCAATTCTCCTGCCTCGCTGTTGACTCAACTGGCGAGTTAGTTGCTGCTGGTGCTTTGGACTCCTTCGACGGTTACATCTTTTCATCCCGCACTGGTGATTTGCTTTGCGTTCTCTCTGGTCATGGGTCACCCATCTCCTCCATACAATTCTCTCCCCGCTTGGAAACTTATGGCAGCCTGGAATTGATGACTGGATCTTGGGATTCCACATTGCGCACCTGGGCTCTGGCGGAGTATGAATCGGCTGCTAGCAATGTGGGAGAAGGTGGTGGAGCCAATCTCTTGGAAGTTCTTGATGTTCCGACTGATGGTAAGTTCAGTAGCCATTTATTTTTTTATTTCTTTAAGTGGCGCCACTAATACGAAATCGTACATTTTAAAAACAACACAATAATGCCATATTTAAATTATGTGCATCATTTGTAACCTTTTCCATGTATCTTATAGTTTTCGATCAATTTTTTTTGAGTAGAAGCTGTTTTTTTTTATTAAAATACTTATCCAAGAGGCTTTTCACTCGTCTCTCTTCAAAGTCTCTTAGGCCATGTTCTATTGGCCTGAAAAGGTGATATTCGAATGGAATGGGTCCTTGCGAATATGGAGTATGTGGTAGAATATCTTAATCTAATTCCCGAACTTTTTAGCAGGTCATTCCTGATTCGTGGTGCTAAACCAGTTTTTCAGAACTTTACGAGTTTTAAAGGCCATATAGCTGTCTCTATCCACCTCGTAATTATTTTCGTAGTATAGTAGTTATGCCCATAGAAAAATGAACTTTATGATAATGGTCTTCAATTCTCCGCTATAATTGTCCCGGCATTATTATGAATTTGTTTTCAGCAATTAAAAATTTTTTCCACTTAGTATATCACGAGGCTAATCGAAAGCTATTTGAGTTACCCTGCCCTGTTTCATTTACTGCTCAAGTACAGAGGGTGCATTAAATTGTGCTTTGTGACCAAGTTTGATCTTTTGCCAGTCACTAAGGTGGCACATTATCTAGTCATTATTGTTACCTACACTTTGCTTATAAATGGATATTAGCATCCAGAGGGGATTCTATGGTTCTCAAAGTACCATTCCTACCCACACTGCTAGTTGGGTTGAAACTGATTTCTTGTGATTTCGCTATTGCATCATGGGATATCAGCGTTATTCGGTGAAAGGGTGTTATTCAACTCCTTTAAGTGTATTATTGAGGTGATGAGGTCCTGTAATTGGTTGATAGAGTCCGTCCGGCACGAAGTGGTAATATTTAGAAGAATAAAATAGGTTGGTCATTTTCGAACGGGAAAAAGTGGGATAAAACCCAAATCAACTTGGTGCGCAATCCCCAAAAGACGCATTTATTATTTCGCCGATTTCAGACACATACGCACACGTAATGCTCAATGGTTATGTCGTCTGAAACGGGCCTGTATTTCCACTTTCTCCTTTCGATTTAGTTAGAACTCAACAGTAGTGCATTTATGTCTGAAACCGTTGAATCTTTGCGCATTTTATGTCTTACGATCTTAGATTCGTTTTTTTTTCGTTTAACATTTCGGAAAAGGAACCTGTAAATTTTAGTCTATTTGTGGTAGGGAGAAGATCGGAAAATTCTAGGTGCTCTAAGCGGAATTAATCACCTTTTTTGGGTGAAATTTCATTCTCGGATGTAAAAAACTTCGCAAGCCAATTAGGGGAAATGTTCACATCACGACTTGGGATGTACGAAGATACCATTGAACCAATTTTGTGGGAAAGTTGCATTCAACTATCCTTCTTACTGTCATTTGGTTTACACAGTTTAGTTTCGCTTTTGTGACATCTCATTTGGCCGACTTGCATGCATTACTGGGCTAGGTTTTTCGACTGTTGTACTGCTTACTTCTACAACAAGGACCAACCAGGCAGGCAGTCAATCACTCACAATCTGCAACTGTATAAAAGCCGTTGTTTTTTCCCTGGCAGTTTGAGCTGCAGCTCTTCCTGCTTTTTTTCCTGTGTCTGATCTACCGTGACCATAGTGGGCGCTATTGGAAAACGCTATCCCAAAATGTGTTTTGGGAGTTAATTTGAAATGGATAAAGAATCCACATCACCAGTGATCTTATTTTGAATTCCGGTTGCGCTGAGTCCCCTACTTCCGATTTGATGTTAGAATTTTTCAAAGTTTAAATTTCCCTCTAAATTCCAATGTGATTTCTTGTTCACAGTATATTTGAGGTCAATCAGCCGCGGTTACTTGAATTGAATGATTACCCCATTTCAATGATGCCTCCTCAGCGTGAAGGCAGCTAGGCTGTGCTAGCTGCGCTGTTTTTAATATTGCAGGAATTATTAGAGTCCACATCACTTTATTCAATATGGGTTTTGAATTACAAATTCTTCCTCTACCTGAAATTCACAAAAAAATTCAATGAGCCCAAGAAATTTTAGCCACCGAAGTAAGCTGATTGAAATTTCTTGGCTATTTCGAATTACTTTACACTTCCATTCACCGCTTCAGCTAAAATGTCAACGGAGACGTATTAGTTAATTAGCAAAAAAAAATTAATAATCGAACTCCAGCAGGGAGGAAATTGATATTATGGATTGACTTTCTAACTCCTTTGGGGGAATTTCTAGTTCCCTCTCTTTTATTTCAAACCTAAATTTAGTCAGTCACCTGGGGATTTTTCCCGATCTTTTCCTACCTAAGAATAATTCAGACGTACTGCGTCTGCTAATTGTCTCAAGGCATTGTATCTAATATAAATGTATTCATTTATTTATGTCGAATGGCAGACGTTTTGATAGTTATCATTAGCCCTTTAGTTAACTTCAGGCTTCACAGAGGGGAAAGAACATCAAAGTGGCAAAAAGTCAAGAGGGGGAACAGAAGGGCGTTTCAAAGATGTAAAGAGACAGACACAAAGGTAGAAAAAGGTGAGGTGAGTACTGTAAAGTAGTCGAATATGACATACAGTGGGGTGATGGTAGTTTAAAGTCAGAAGTCAACTGCCGGTTAATAGACTTTTTTGCCGTATGAGTATACGTTGCCCAGGGTGCACCACGAGGAGGTAAGTCTATCGCACACCCCTCTAATATAAATGCAAAATGTGCAGTTAGCAATATCCGAAACGTTATGCCCACTCAAAATTTCCATCGGTTCATGAAGTAACTGTTTGTAAAAATGAGACAAATGAGTACTAGATGTTATGTTATGATCGGTAAATTTATGGTTCCTATCGACGAGTCTGGTCGGTTTTGTCAGTTCTATTTACTAATTTCGTAGCCTATTAAATTGATGGTTTTTATCAGCCGATGGTCTTTTTGTTTTAGACCATTTTGCTATTTGTTTATTAATCGATATTAGTCAGTAGAGGCAGGTGGCTTGTCATTCTTATCAATAATTATGTTCTGATGGCTCTTGATCTTGTTACTCCTGATTTGCTTAGTATGCGATTCGACTTCTGCGTCAGCGTTCTCATGCCAATTTGGGTGTATTTCAACCAATAAATATAAAATTTAATAGGATGGCATGCATTTGAAATTAAGAACTGGCAAAACAATTGCCAAATTTTCATTTTCGACATTTCTTTTGAGTTATTGGATTCAAACGTCTTAAATTCAACTAGCTGTTGTATAATTTAATTGATGAATCCGTTTATGTTTGAATAGTTCTTTTAGAAATAGTCATGACCTGGAATAGCCGATAGAAAGTTTACTAATTGGTTTCAGCTATGAAATAAGTATGCGTCTATTTTTAGGGCGAGGTAAATTTAATTTAATTGAAATCTGAGAAAGGAGAAAACTCAGTAGTTCTGGAGTTCTAATGAAATTAATACTTTTTTATACCGCTCTCTTTCTCCCACAACTAACTTGTCTTTGTTTTCTATACTTTTACACACTCTTCTGCTATTAAGAATTGCAAAACTTTTTTTTGGGTTTAGCTCGAGTAGTGGTTTTATTTTCCATGTTTAAGTAATTTTAATAATAATTAAAATAAACGAATTCCCACCTTTTACTACTATTTATTTGATGAAATAGTGGGCGTTTTATACTGTCAATAGGGTAATTATTCTTTTCTGATCTCTTTCGCCAGAAGATTACAAAAAGGTCCTCCACACCGCTACACTACTGCTAGTTGTTGTCCTTCTCATTTTTTTATAAAGTATCATTTTATTTTTGGAAATTTTTATTGTGTGGTGGAGTTGGGATAAGATATCAAGAGGAGGAGGAGGGG
>UZAE01000010.1:0-66440 GCA_900617975.1 Rodentolepis nana | reverse complement strand
AATGATAAATATCATAAAGCCTGCCATTTGAAATAAAATACAAATATTCGGGTACCAGAATACCCCCTAGTCAAATTAAAAGTCAATACTGAAGTAGTAGGTAAGCACTTTTGGTGGTTTCAACAGTTCGTGGTGTTTTTCATAACCTTGCGTTAGGTATCTTATCAAGTAACAATTCTTATTAGTTGCTCTACCGTGAAATTATCGAGTCATCCCCTTTAGCCTTCCTCCAAACATGATTCCATTCTTACTGCTTCCTTTTCCTTTTCCACTCATGTCCCCTTTCCCCTTTCTTTAACGTGTACCTGCTAACCTCATTGTCATTAATATATCATTGTTAATTTCGGGGGTGGAGGGGGGGTGATATCTAGGCTAATTTGTGTGGACTTCTAAATGGGCCTTTTTGACGAAATTAGGGCCGATTTAAGCTTCAAGCATGGTTTCAGTCCTTAGTTTTTTCTTGGGATGAGGTGTTTGAAAGAATTATTTTTAGTTTTTGGCCTGCTTTAGATGCGAATAATCACAAATGGCACTAAGTGACAATTTTTGATAAACGGCATTTCCAATTTAAGATGTTTCCTAAATCAATTCCCAAAGTAGCATATATAAACTCGACTCGTTTTCAACGGGCTACGATTATTTCTATTTCGTTCATTCACAGTCACGCAACTATCATTTGACTGTAATTAGATTTAATACACGTACTACTTATATACTCTTGCCATTGTTCAATCCACTAACTCAGCGTTGGCTCTAAATCGAAGTTTGAAGTCAAGTCTAAAACTAGTTAGAATTAATTGATTTCTTATAAAATAAGTCTTTGTTCACAACATTGTAGAGAAAGATAATTTTCATAATTGATGAGTAAAACGCATTGCAACTAACGCAGAGAACACTCTGAAAAATTCTATAGTTAATACTAATTCCTTGTAATATTTTATGCAAAAAAATATTTTTGACATGTACTGAAACGCGATCCATAATGCTGTAAATACTTAGACAATATAAAAGGCCACTAAGTAAACTATATTTAGCGAGAAAATTTTTGGCAAAGGTTAGACAATAGTCCGCAGCAAATAATGGACGTAAATTTACTCAATGGCCCCGAAAAAGCCTGGCAATCAATCCCCTTTGGTAATTGCACTACCGGATGTACAATTTCCTACTGTTATTATCTCACTTTTCAGCAATTAAGTGATGGCAATAAATTCCAATGAATATAACTTGTAGGAGTGAATATTACAAGTCGAAGCTGGTAAGTGCAATATCAAGTTGCTCGAAAATTCCCTTCCTCCCCCCAACTGTACTCAAATTCCAGCCTTCAGTGTGCTAGAACTTGAAGTTCATGCACCCTAATGCTCAATCCATGTACGAACTTATTATTTCTGAAATAAAAATACCAATTAATGATTTCCCATTATCGCTGAGAAGTCAGGGTATATCTCGTTGCTAAGCTGTCTTTCAATGCTACTTTGCACTTCGCAGTCTTCAAACCGTTTATTGATTTCACGGTTATCCAATCACAACAAGGTAAGCTGGGTTCTAGTTTTATTCAATATCCAGATCAATGTTCTCCTGCAGGCGATCTGCTTGCATTTTTTTTACTGAAGTTGGTTAATACCAATTGAAATTAAATTTCAAATCTGCTAGTTTGCAATAATGTGCTCGGAATTACTTATCATGTACCTAATTAATCGTTGAGGGGTAATGAGAGAACTTAATTTAATCTCAGTGGAGTGTGTGATAGACTTACCTCCAAGTGATGCACTCTGGGCAACGTATACTCATGCGACAAAAAGTCTATTGCTGACTTCAAACTACCATCACTCCACTGTATGTCATATTCAACCTCTTCCACAGTACTCATCTTACCTTTTCTCTGCCTTTATGTCTGCCTAACCCTTTCGCATCTGTCCCTCCCCTCAACTTTTTTGTCACTTTGATGTTCCTCCTCCTCTCTGTGAAGCCCGAAGTCAGTCACTTGAAATAAATAAATTTAATCTCAGTCTTTTGTTAGGCAAGAAGCTCTAGTTTAATGTATGATGCACTTAGATCATGAACAGCTCCTTTGAATGAAGGCTTCAAAGGAGAACGCCTTTATCACTTTAAGACGCAATTGTCGAAAAACAAATGCCAAGGCGAGGGAGTTAGTTGAGGAAGATTTACTGCCCAGAATCTAGTAGTCTGGACATCATTGATAGTATTACTCGAAAGTTTTGATAGCACCTGACATTCAATTAAATGCCACTTAAGACTTGACAGGGCAATAGAATTCAAACTCTAGCTTTGTATTCGAACTCTTTATTGTTCTGCCCCACTGTATCGTCATATTTTCCTCATATTTTCTTTTGAATATTCTTTCAGAATATTTGTAAGGTAATTTAGTGTGTCTGCTTAGGTAACAAATCAACCGTCTGTAAAATATTAAGGGACAATGTGGGTGGCCATATGAAATAATAGACACGAATAGTAACCTCTTTCAATGAGGCGAACAAAAGCATATTCATTAGTCTTATAATAGATTTCAAATGGATCAAGACAATTTAATAATAGTGGAGGATCAGTATGACAAATAAAAAATGATTAATTTCATTTGTTACTCCAAACAGCTTGGTTAAAACTATAATTATTTCCCGAATGGCTAGTAGGTCACCAACTGTCTAAATGACAAGAAGCAAACAATGTTGGCTAAACATAGAAATCTGCCAGTCAGCTCATCTTATTACAAAGCAGTCTGTAAATCACCTTCCAGATTTCCCAAATACCGAGTGCCCCCCACCCCTTTTTCCTACGCCTAATCATGTTCTCTCTTCCCAATTTGGAAAGCCGTAGACACAATCTTCTTTCTGATATTTAGAAGGGGGATGTGTAGTAGTAGTAGCCTTCACAGTAATCTTTAATTTGGTGAGATGGTTTATCTCTACTTAATAGTGTTTCGTCATATCGAAACACCATTGCTAATCAATCATGACATCGAATGTGCGTATATCAGAATGATTGTTTTTGAAATGGTTTATTGAAACAATTTCGAGGACTTAAATATCTTGGCGGCTCGTTTTCCTTAGGATATTAGCTGTGATTGAATAATTTCGTTCAAGAGATCCAAAAATAAATTACATCTTCAAATTTCAGCTCAAGATAACTGATGGTGCTTGACTTGACTCAAAAAGTGAAATATTTTCATGAATAAAGCTGCTTTACTACCGAAAGCGTTACACTTTGATTCAATCTTATTGCTTTTTATAAGGAAGATCTATTTCACCTACAAGATTTAGCAGATCATGCGCTAAAACATGACAGTTCCACAATTCCTCAAACTCAATTTGGGCCACCCTGGTGGTTGACGATGTGCCCAACTTCATGCCTTAAGAGTGAAATTCTACTCAAACCCAACAAACTTCTGGTGAGCAGAGCCACAAAATCAACTACTGCGCTACAACAGTACCAATCACTCCCACCATAGTCCTGCCACCGACAAGTCGAAAAGGACTAATTGTTCTTACCAACGGAATTGATTACCAATGAACTATTAAGGACTTAACTAAATGCTTTTCGCATCATCAGGACGATGTTCTATTGATGTAAAGAACCTTGATCCTATTCAATAATGAGTGAATGAATAGCAAACAACCGCAACTGGCCCACTAACCTCCGACTTCCAAAACAAAAGTCCTTGGTTAGATTCGTTTTAGACGAGTCCGAAGTGGATGTGGAGGGTGGGGAGGGCTGAAGACTTCATATCATATGGTTGTTCTGACTTTCCACGTATTTGTGCTACACAGTAGCTCAAGACTAATTCTGTGGTAGTTACCTACCTTACAATCTTACAATGATTCAAATTGGATAAAACCAAAGTGCTCCTTAAAACTCGAATCCTATAATCCCTCGTTCACTACTGCCCCTTCTCTCCTTCCTGATGGTTTTTTTCCATTAATTTTATTATAACCAATATCATATTGTCCAATGTAATGGTTAGTCATTTTAATTTGGAAATACTGTCGGTACCTCGTAGACGAATGAAGTCCGTTAGTTCTTGGAGGAATAATAAGTGTAACATATTCTAGCTCCGAAAGTAGTCTCATTTCGATTTTGAGGTACTTTAAGCTGCAAAACTAAATTTGTCCGTTATTTTTAAGATTGATACTAAAGATATGAATCATTATTGACCTTCAGGAACTACGAATAAATCGGCTTTATAAAAGTACATTGCAAGTTTGAACTGAATATTTTGTCAAAGCATATGAGAAATTTCTTAATTTGCTACACTTCTGAGTAGGAACTAGTCCTGACAATATAAGCTGTACAGTCATTTACACCTAGTGCCTGTTCAAAAATCCTTTTTCAATTCTTCATAAATCAGCACAATTACATTTGAGGTTATGAATCATTCGAAAATACCAATAGCTGAAATGAACCATTAAACAATTTATAGTCGGGTAACTAAGTTGCAGAATGTATTAGATGGTGATAATTATATTGCTTGACAGGTTGAAAGCGGGAGTTTTATTTTGACGTTTGCTGAACAGTTAAAGTACTTTTAAAAATAAATTTTGGTTCTAGTCTGCCTTACTAAAGCAGAGTTAAATTGTTTTTCTAGACTATGTAAATTCTTTTTGCCTGTCTAGCCCAAGAACTGTATTTCACTAATTATTTAATGCTGTCACCTTTGTAAATCGCATGAATTTTAGCTTTTTACAAATAAAAACGGATCTTATTAAATATATATTTTAAACTTTATAATTATTTTAATTTTTTGTAGTATCAAATTTTATCCCCCCCATTCACAAAATAAAACTGTTTTAAAATTTTATTTATTAAAATCCGATTAAATGACTTTCAAAAGTACGATTCTAGATATTCGCTTAATCGCTAGCTCATGATTCAAATCCAAATATTCTGATTCTTCCCTTGAAATTTCTGCGTGAATCACATTGCTAAGTTACTGGATTGCTCCCAATGTTCGAAATTTAAAATCAGCTTCTTAAAGCCATACAAAGAGCTATTTTAAAAGTCAAACTAAAGTTAATATACTTCATCATTTCGCTTAATATCAACTGATTTCATATCATCTCAATATGAAAATTTCATCTGCTGGCTGTGTCGTGGACCGTGATACACATGGCAAGAGACCTGACAAGATCAATGGGATACAATGTAAGACGGAGCAATTTCCAAATAGAACTGATTATTAGTGTATTAAAACGAAACTTATTATTGTTTTAATTTATGTTTGCGACCCTGGGAAAAATAAAATGAAATCCATTTATGCCTTTTATTTGCTTTTTTTATTTGTTTAAAGTTTTGTATCTATTTAAAATAGTCCTTTTAATGGCTACTAGAAAGGGGAAGCTGTGATATGGGGGTATTACTTACAATTAATTAAAAAAATTCTAACATTTTTTTGCTACAGATTATTTCATTGTGTGGTTAAATCTTAGCTTCAAAAACTTCCGAAATATATTACTAGTCTATTACAGCATGGAATGCTGTGATTTAAACGAATTTGATAATTAATTCAAAGAATTTTAAAAGTCAGTATTTAAATAGCAATGAATAATTTCGAATATTGTGTGTTAATATATCAGTTTTGCATATAAGTTATGCAGCGTGTTTTGATTAATTATTTTCGAAATAAGGCACCGTTGAATTTGAGGAAATATTGTCGTTAACACGTGGGAGGACCTAGTATCCTAATTATCATCCCGATTAAAACAACTTTTCGATTTTGATGTTTATAACTTAATTATACACGATCGATTACTTTAAAGTGGAAAAATATCTCCTATTTTAAAGGCATAAATTACGATCAAACTAATTTTAGGACAAGCCAATTAGTTGGAAATAATTTAGGTATTTTGAAGTAAACAACGTACTTTCGCAGTTATTTAATTCAATTTGAAACTCACATGTAATGGAAAATAGATTAGTGTAGTTTTCCATTGTTCTAGTCAGGAATCTAAACATCAACTAATTTAAGTTCAAAAATGTTTTAATCACATTCTACTATCCGAAAGACCCTAGATCAAGGAAAAACTCATGAAAGTTGTTTTAAATAAATAAAAATCGCACACACTTATAAGAAATCACTTTAGGTTAAACTAAATTATAGTTATATTAGCTACAAAGTGGTAATTCGAGTTTTTTACATTTCGAAACCTGACTGGCTGCTTCTATTTCAACTGCGCCTGAAATTAAATAGCTCACCGAATTTCGGAATCCTGATCAAAGACTAGAATATTACTGCATAGGTTCATTAACTTGCCTTTTAAACATGGTGAGGGATTTTGCAATTATGTAACGTAAATTATCCGTTCTCTAACATTTTAATGACCATATCTATTCCCAAAACCCAGGTAGAGCTTCTTAATCATCCAATAACCTCAAACCATAAATACCTGCCACTTTTAAGTGTTCTAATAACCGTATCAAATTCTGTGCCTAGTCTTTATCATAGTTCTGCGCTATTCTTACGCTCTGATTAGCATTAATGCGTTTTTCCATAGCTTCTAGAGCCCTCATTCCTCTTTTTATCGCCCAATTTCTTCAACTTTCAATTTGATTATCGTTCTACCTGATTCTTTATCTGAAACCTCTCTTCCATCCTTCTTAATAAGAATACTCATACGACTTTTTCCAAAATGGCTTTTAACTCTGCATTTTTGGGTCTTATTATTCAAGTTCTGGCTTGGATATGTTGTCTAAGTATATGGAGGCGGAAGAATATTTTTTGGCGGAAAAGGTAGTGATATGTACATTTATTTTGCTCATCTGGTATAAATTTGAAATCATCTTGTTTCTTTGAAATATCATTTTTTAATTTTAGATCATACATGAAGTGCTAAAAATAACCATAATTCTGCATCCAAAGACAATTATTCATAGCTTAGTTTTGATAAAGTAGATTCAAATTATTTATCATTTCCATTAAAATGCTGAATTGCACATTTAAGTACCTTCCTTGATGTACCTGCTTCCACTAACAAGTGATAAGATATAAATGAACAATCTTAACAACTTAGCGCCCAAATTATTTCTTTGAAAAATGTACCCGACCGTACTCACGCGTGTCCCACAGCAGCAGACTGATGCCGCCGACGTGACGAGCTTTGGAGGTATATCAGACGAAGACTATAGACACGCATTGAGCATGCTCCAAACGGCAAAAGTGACCTCTGTTACGCGTCTAATACCAGCGGAGCTTATTTCGAAAGTGGGCTTCAGAGGATTAAATTGAATGCAATTGCGTCAACGAATAGTCTGTAGGTAGCTTATATATATTTTGTTATTTTTAATCGATTAACTTACTTAGAGTCTACATCCTATATCCATATTCCAAGCAGAGTAGATAGTGAAATGAATTTCATTGGATCTTTTATCCGCAATATATTCAGGCAGTCTTTTCTAACACAAATCAAGCAAAGACCTCGCTAATTTATTTATGGCTCACACATCGGTGCCTTACAGAAGAATGAAGTGAAAGGCACGAGGATATGTAGGAATGAGGAGGTCTGCCATACTACGCTTTGCAACGAAAAGTGCTTTGATTCAAAAACGAATAAACATTCCAACTCCACCTCCATTAGTTCTTTAGATTTGTTTAAACATATCCATGCTATATATAGTCAACTTCTCAATTTGAAGTAGTATTATCTTTAAAACTAGACACTAAGGCGACTAAAATGATACTTTAGTTTATAGCCCTTAATTTCCCATATCTTATGTCTACCTCTAATAGTTACCAACTTGAGAACTTATCTATTCCATTTCAGCTGACTTTATTGATAAAAAATTGCATATATATATGCGGATGTCTATTTAATAAACTCTAAATCTATATACCTATGACAATAAATATCTTTAATTAATTATTCAATCTTTAACTCACCTTTACGTTTTCTCATATGCTCACGATATAATTACCTATGCTATTATATTGGTAACTTGTTACTACTTTAATTTGCAGTGCATCATATCAAGCGATAATGCAGTGATTTTAACACATTCTTGAAATATATAGCGGTTTTGGTTAATATGTTTCATTTTGAAGATACTGGTTAAGTTCGTAGTATGGACAATTCAAAATACCACATTTGACGTGGATTTGATTTAATACGGCCAGTTTCCGACGTAAAGCAGCAAGCTAAAGCGTGATAACATATAACTCTGAATCATTAGAATAAAAAATGAACTACAAAGTGAGTGTTGCTGGCTAAAACGAAACGAAATTTGGATAAAGCCCCATGGTCTAAGTCTCACAGAAGTAAAAATCAGATTCACAATAGCTATTTACAATTTAATATGTTAACATGCTATACATTACATTTTGTATTGTGATTGATTGACTTTACTCGTAAACTAACATTAAATATTCCACCGAATTCGCATGTATGAATGCTAAAAGATCAATATTAATAGGTAAGTATTATCAACTAATGATATCCTGTCGTCTAAATGTTTGAAAAAGTGTCTGGTCATCAGAATTCTCTCAAGCCATATATAGATACGCATAAACGAGCTTTTTTCAGCAGTAAGCCTGGGAAAAGGAAGTTCACAGATTGGAAATGGCAAAAATGATAGAGACAGGTTAATTTATATTCTGAAAGTGGGGTGTGCAATAGACCTACCTCCACGCGGTGCACCTTGGACAACGTATACTCATACGGCAAAAAGTCTATTAACTGACAGTTGACTTCTCACTTCAAGCCACCATGACCCCACTGTATGTCAAATTCGACCACTTCCACAAAACTCACCTCACCCTTTCTTTGTCTTTGTGTCTGTCACTTTTACGTTTGTGGATCGCTCTTCTGTTCCCCTCTCGACCTTTTTGCCACTTTGATGTTCCTCCTTCCGAAGTCAGCTAAAGGACTAATTATAGCTGTTAAAACGCCTGTCATTTGAAACAAATAAATAAATATTCTGAAAGTTAGGTGAACTTTATTTTTTTTAATATTAAGCAACAAGTTGACTTGGTTTAAAAAAAACAGGATATTCATTTCTTTATAACTTTGCAAAAAGTGGTTTTAATAACACACTCAATATTCTTAAGTAGTGTGTTTCTCAAAAGTGAATATCAGATCAACTTTCTCCTCTTAGAAATTGCAATCCAGTTTTAAAACAAAATTAAGTTCCCAAAGATAAATATATGCAACCTAAGCAGTTGTGCACTGCATCCATTATTAAGAAACAATACAAAAAATATAGATAATCGTGCCAAATGGGTGAGAGGGCAATTCACAGGACTTTTGGTCGAATCCCAAACCGTCCATCCTCGCAAAACCGTTACTATAAAGCTAATTTGTGTAATATATTGCAAGAATAAAGAGAGAAAGACACATATGAAGGATAATATCACTGAACTCGTAAAATAGTCTCGAACACTGTTTTCTTCCTTTGATACTGGGCATCACAATTTTAAAGCTAAACAGTTGAAAGCGGTGAAATGTACAGCTCATGATTTTTTAAATATATTTGGTGCAAAGAAGTCTTTGCCTTCGTGCTGTCAGCAGGAATGTTTTCAATAAAGTCGCCTGATGCTTTCTTACTGGTTATTTTAAGTAATACAAAACAACACTGATTAAGCATGACATTCTTAAAGCTGAAATTGAATTTGGCTTGGGTTACTTCAGGCGATTCAGTTGGATGAGGGAAGAAATTGATCATTAATGATGCCCATAAACAGAATCTTCATTTCCTCGAACATATTTCAACTCCGTTTGGCATGAGTGCCTTGTTTAATGCCCTTGGCAGTAATTGAATTATTCGTTCATACTATCAAATGAGGTGGGCTTTGATGAAAGCTCTTCTTTGCAAGTTTATCGTCGCAGGTTGGCTATCAGACTTAGCAAATGTGAGGCAAATGGTTATTTATGCTGCTAAACATAAGGATATTAACGAAGGCAAGCAAAGGAAGGAAGCTCACCAAGTAATTCGAGGGATAGCGAAGTGAGTATGATGATATGGTTCTCAGATGATCGATAAAACAGACTTAATTTCCTTGTCATCATTAAGAAAATAATAAATAGTGGCACAATGAAAAAATTGCAATTTGTGAAAGAAGTTTATTTAGCTTCAAACCCGTCTTGGTCCATCACCTATTTGAGAATATACTTATGTTATGACAAAACAAACGATTTCTTCTAATAAATAATCGAATCATAAGCTGACAAGGAGAAAATAAGAAGAACCAAATATTTCTTTCGACGATTTTGACAATTTGTTTTAATTTTTCTGCTTTTGTAATGAAGAGGACGACAAATTATGAAATTGTTTTCCTTTCCTAATTGGTAGCCAGGCCATTTATGCAATTCTCTAATTATTAGGTCATTCTACACTTTCTCTCTCTCGCCACTGCTATTTCGGTTAACAATTATAGTCTGTTAGCTGGGTTAGCAATATGGCAAAGGTATATTTTCTTATTAAATTACGACAACATCATAAATCTATGCTAAATCTCGCGGACTAGTTATTTGCCTACTATTGCGTGATGACCAATAGTCACAAGGGTTCCAATTTTTCTTTTATGTTCTTTTACTGCTCATTACTAAATTACCTTTTCTTTGTATAATAAGCAGCGGGTTTAAGTAAATTTTATGTCAAAAAGGATCAAACTTGGCTTTTAACAGATTTGTTTTATTAGTTCCCGTATATAAATTTAATTTATGGTAATCTAAACACAAAAATTTTATTTAAAACATCAAAAAAACCAATGTCAATGTGTTTAAAAAATTGATAACTTCTCAACTTCTTGTTTCATTTTTAAAACCTTCCGTTTAGGCCAATCACACTCAGCCTACCTCCGATTGGTCAAAAAGATTCTTTAGTTAAGCACGAGCATAGATTGTCCAGATGGTCATATCTTTTTAATCGCAAGAGAAATTAGTTTAGCCTCAATGCCTCTCACAAAGTGAAGGAGACCAATATGAATGAAAATTTCAAACCTTTGGAAAATTTATATTCTGTAAGCAAATCTTTAATTTGCTTTATTTGTCAAAATTAAACTTATTTAAGTATAAATTATATGTAACATATATATATATATATGCATTTTAAATTTTACGAATTTCTGCTTATATAACTCTTGAAGCATCAATTGAAAGGCGAAACATTTTGTTCATCATAATTTTGTTTGGTAAAAATTTTATAAAAGTTTTTCATTGATATTTTTTTCATATAATCAGTGCAATTTTCTAATTTATTAATAGTTTGGCTTGTATTACTTTAGGTGCAGAATAAAAATCAATTAATCGATTCAAACTAATAAATTGACGGGTTTGCACTGGAGCATTATAAATGAGTTTAAGTGCATAATAAAATTTTATTTTATTTCGTTGACATGAAAATTAATTTATCCATGTTATTAGGCTAAAAATTACTATTTTCTATTAATTTGATTCGCCCTTTCAGAAGTCTGTAAGCTGCTGAGGAAATTCGCAGATCGCAGACGTTAAAATATTGAAGATGATAAATATGAAACTATTTATTTTTAATAATTGATGATTTAGGAGCATTCCATTAGGCCTAAACCTTGACATGTATGGATTTGTAAGGAACATACAGATATCGGTTCTCATTAGAAAAAAAGTTTGTATTTACCTGTTTTCGTAACCTGCTTTTACGTTATAGTATCTATAATTTTTAAAAGTTTGAGTTTGGTATCATTTCCTTCTTTGTATTCTTAGAGCTCTAAAAGATGGTAAGATGGAATTCTTAAATTTAGACATTGTCTTCCAGAATTCCTACTCGTCCGAACATTATCGGCTGGCATCAATTTTAAATATATATTTTGATTTTGTGAAAGATTTTATTCAGTCAGATCTAAAAGTTGCAGCCGTTTTGCATATATTCTGGGAAAAAAATGATTCTGCATGTGTCATGAATTGACGTTGCAGCTATCGATTTACAGAATATTCATGCAAATCTGAAACTTAATTGCAACTTTTTTCTTATAGATAATGAATTTGAGATTGCCATTTTCCATATTTTATTGAAACTTTGCTCCTAAACGATTATGAATTTCGCTTTCAATACAAAGACAGTGAAGATAAATTAATTTTTAAGCTAAGTTTCATATGGTCTCATTGGGTGGTAACACTTGTTGAAAAATTCCACTTATGAATGATCCATTTATTCCTTTTCTTTCTAATGGATTATCTTAAACGTCTCTTATTTCTAACTACGAAGAAGTGCCAATATCACTTTAAAATTAAATTAAAAGTTAGTAAGTACCTCTGGTTTTTCGTTAAACTAGCTCAGTTTTATGCATATAACAGCCAAGTAAAGACGTGACAAAAATACGAAATCAAAGATCACGTATTATATTCGCAGAATAGAAGTGTTCTAAATCGATGAGTCGGTAAATTTCTACTAGCAGACACAAATGAGGTGTTTGAGAACACTGAATCTACTTTGATGTGGCAACTCGGGTGTACTAAATACCAATATCAGAAATAGTCTTGGACTAAAATTTAAGAATCACCAAGGGGTTTGCTAATAAAGCTTTATACTTATCCCCTATTAACACTTTATTGGCCAATAGAGTGATTTCAACTGGCATAGGTGTAAATATTTCATTTTGAATGAGTGTAATAGTTGGGATTTAATTACCATTCCAATAAGTCTGGATATCAGAATAGTTCTTAAATGAATTTTTTGCTCCCATCTTGCGCATTAGAAAAAAAGCTATAGGCACATAGCATTTTTGACGTAATTGTTCCTTTAAAGGAACAATTATTTCTGTTCATTCAAATATTATACGTATTTTTTCTGGGTTTGCCACGTCTACTGTAAAGGCTATTTTATATAAAAAAATTGTCCATACTTATACTAACATTAATTATACAATGCGTTTTAAATAGACAATTCAAATATAGACATGTTTTAATATTGTGTGGAAAATTTCCCAATATCTATCATGTAAATTAATAAAAATGAGAACGTATATCATTTTTACGATGATTATATATTGAGAATTGAGGGATAATTTTAATTCATCCTTTCACAAACTTTTCAATCACACCTAATCAATTGAAATTTGAACACTTGTGTGTATGTGTTTTAGGCGAGGTTTATGTGCATATTTTATAAAACTGAACTTTCATTTATAGGAAAGACACTAGGTAATATGTTAAACAGCTGTGCCATCATAACGTCCTGATTCTTATTTCCTCTGAATTTGCGTGACTTTCCAACTCGCTTTAGGCATTTAACATTCCCTGCGGTAACCCCTTTTACGGGTAACCAAGAGGCAAAGACGGTAGAAGGAAACATAGAAAGTGAGTGGACACAGCGCAAACATATTTAGGCACAACTGCTTTAGGGTAAACAAGAGGCAGACGATTCAGCGACGGAAAAGAAATAAATTCGTTTTAGAAGTAAATATTTGGTTCTGGAAATGAGGGGGAGGGAGGTAAATCTAGTCCACGCAATTAGCAAACACATTTGTGTTGCTGATGTTGTAACCGAATTGGGGTAGTTTGATTTCAGTACAGATAAAATGTATCAAAACCACGTCAGATCTGATCTGTTTGTCCGTTGGCTGCATACTGAATGGGGTAACGAACAAAATGCTCTTTAAATTAAAAGAGGCACTATCAGTTGGCCAAAATAAAAAAATCGAAAATGTCAGTAAATCATAAATAAAACTTTGCCTGACTTCTTTGCTATTCAGTGATTGAGCAGTCTAGTTGTATATTTAGTAATTTAAACAAAAATATTTAGAAGAAAAAAGCGTTCATTTTCTTAAAACAAAAGCATGCTGAAATGAAAACTTTATTCAAGCTAAATTCAGTTATTGTTTAAATTCATTAACATATAGACAGTCATTAAAGTGAGAATTTCATTGGCCATCAGACTTTATAATGAAAATCTCAACAGAAACGAAAGTTAAATGCAATATATCCCACCATAGAGTAAAAACAATTCATCCGAAAATGTGTTCTATAGACCTTCATCAGGTTATATTTGAAAACGGCTATCCGTCATCTATATTACTGAGTAAATGTTTGCTCGTAGTATTGAGTGCTTAATGAATGGCTACAATGGTAGCCAATTCCGCCAATACATAGCACTTCTCATGCAAAGTTATTTATTTATATCAAATGAGAGGCGTTTTGATGGTTATCATTAGCCCTTTAGTTGATTTCAGGCTTCACAGAGGGGAAGGAATATCAAAGTAAAAAAGTCGAGTTGGTTGGGGGGAATAGAAGAGCGTTTCAAAGATGTGAAAGAGGTAGACACAAAGCAGAAAAAGGTGATGTGAGTACTATGGAAGTTGTCGAATATAACATACAGTGAGGTGATGGTAATTTGAAGTTAGAAGTCAACTACCGATTGATAAAACTTTTTGCCGTATGAGTATACGTTGCCCAGGGTGCAACACGTGGCAGTAAGTCTATCACACACCCATTTTTGTGCAATGATAAGAAGTGTAGTAGGACCTAGAAGGTTATTCACTTGTTAAATATGAGATCATCGATAATTCCTCTTGACAAAACACAACAAAATCTATAAGATCTTATAACCTAGCAACGTAGAACTAGGGTCTAGAGCCAGCAGTATTTTGTAATGTGGAACTGACCATCAATTCCAACGGAGAATGTACACCTTTATGATAATGTCAAATGGCACAAAGTGCCTGCTAACGATAAATGAATGAATGTTTAAGCTATTATTTTTAATGAATTAATGTTATTAGTTGACAATTTGGCAATAGAGAGGACGGTGCCGATACAAGGTAATTTTATATTAGGTAGAAATTTCAAACATTTGGCACTGAAAATTTCCCCATATTAATATTTAAATTTGTTCCGAAGGAAATTTCATTTTAACTTTCTTAATTACAGGGCTGCAATATTTATAATAAGTACTAGCTTAAAATAACCAGCTTTGTCTATAGATATTTTTTAAAATGCAATTAAAACGAAACAAATTTGAAAAAATATATACCTTGAATGTTAAAACTGAATGCGTAGGACTAAATTTACATTATGCTCACGCAGTGTTTTCCAACTAGTTTTCAGGACAGTGGAATGAGAAGTGATTTATAGTAGAAATTAAGTTTAGATTAATATTATTAAAGTAAAATGGATAAAATCGCATTCCCACTGGTTTCTAATTACTCTTGTCTTATGGATGAAAATACTAGAATTAAATTGCGGCGTGCTGGTTTCACGTGGTAGGGTGTTCCCCACAAAAAATGCTCATTTTGTTTATGAATAAAAATAAGTTGTTGATATGAATTTGTAGCTCATAAGTATTTTGCTTAAGATAAATTTTGCATTCTTTTATTATTACTTGGAAGACAATGATTTCGTTTGATTTCGTCACGTAGGAATACATTCTATAGCAAGCATCTTTGGTAGTGAGCTTGCATCTCGGCTTTTTCCGGGTATGAAATTTTACAAGTGTCGTATCTTCCACTTGCTTAGTGCACACAGCGTACTGACGAGTGCCCACACGTCCAACCGCTGACATCGAAGATGTCCACGTTAAATATGCCAAGATCGCGTGTTTAGGCTTTCCAGGTTTCTTGGGAGCCGAATTTTGAATATCTTTCATTTTCCAGCCCTCAGTCCATAGTTGATAGAGCTTTTGAGGCTTTCTTCTACTTCTTAATTGTATTTGAGACAATCGCATAATTTAATTTTCTGATAGCGCACTCTATTCAACTCAGAACTTTTATTGATTATACGATTCTTTCAATTTAAATTGAAGTACCTGTTATTCCAAGTTATATGCCATGAAGTTGCCTCGACAAGTATCTGCAGATTTGATTTACAATAGTTTCTGCGTTTATATTGAAGTTCTTTTTACCGGGAATCGGACCATTCTCTTTGCCGGTAGATTTGTCGTTTTTTGTTATTATGAAACTAATTTCATTTCCTGGAACTTTTAAATAATCTTTGATGAACACTATTTCATCAATTCCCAAATAAAGTTGGCTGACAATAAATCATAACGCAATTGTTAAGCAGTTGATTATTGATATTTTACTTTTAAAAATTTTTCGCAGGTAGTATACTTTTATCCGTCAGTGAAAAATTTCCGTCACATTAAATTGCCGACGGGCAATTGGCTAAGACAATTGGCACTATGCATTCAAAAATATTTTTTTTACGTATCTTGACTTATTTTTACTCCATTATGAACTTTCAATTTCAACTCAAATGACGATTTTCGTGGGTACACTAATCGAACTTCTGATTAAGACGTATAAGAAGTAAGAAATATAAAATATTTCGTTCCTCTCACAATTTAATTATAATGTGACTGTTTTTTGAATTTCGACTGTCATCTACTGTTGATTTATGTACTTTCAAAACTACACTTTTTTATTTGTTCATAATTTTTACTTCCAATAAATAGAGGACTATTAGTGTCAGAAGAAAGTGAAATCATGATGTTTACAAGGTAATAGATTCTTTGAAAATTATACACTAACTAACTTTTGATTTATATTAATAGTTAGACCAATGAGACATTAATGTCATAGCCGAGGATTAAAAGACTCTGATTTCACAGTCGTTGCCCCAACAGCTTCGACGTGACTAAAGAAAATCTGGGAAAAGGAAGTGCCCTCCAAAATTATAATTTGATGTTTGCTTTTGCAAGAGAAAATCTCCTGTATAATTATTGCCATTGTATTAAGGCTATTGTCGACCACTAATAATTGTAAGCAATAGTTAGTGTTAATCAGCTATATATCAATATCGCGTTATTAATTTGTAATTCCGTGAAATAATATACCAAACCTCAATGCTGCATTGTTTTGCAAAATTATTGCTCTTTTGAACTCTAAGCTTAATTATTTTCCAAAGATTTAAGTTTGCGTATCAATCAAGTGAATGAACATTGTCTTCTTATATGTAAATTCAAGAGGTTTTTTGCCATGATATTCTTTAATAAATTTTGTATTGTCGTACTAATATATATATATATATAATTTTCTTTACTAACCTCAACCCACGAAATAAGATATATAATTATATCATGCGAACCAAGTTTGACTTAACTAAACTGTACAACATCAAATTCATTACTTTAAGCAACATAAAAGCACATGAATCTCTTTTTAGAACTTATTAAAAGGTCACTGAATACCTCCCCCGTAATGTGTTGACCTGAAAAGGAAAATTTAAAAGCTCATCCAAGGATCAACTCAAAAATAATCAATTTGTACGCTTTTACTCTCAATGCCTGTCCATCTTATATTACAAGGAAAACAAATGGAAATTTTAGTATTTTAATCAATCAGTATTTAGCAAACAATTGTCTTAGAGTGCAATGTTTCCTTTTATCGCATACCTCAATTATTTGGACCCAAGTTTAGAACGATAATTCACTCCTTCTGGACCAATCAAAAGCACTTTTATCTTTTATCTTTGAAAGAGGGGTTTCTTTTCTATGTTTCTCAATTTTTGTTAATAAACACGCTTCGATCCACAATAATTAATAGGGTTAATCAATTATTTGCAAAATTGAATTTACATCATCAGCTCTTGAATCTCTAATCTTTGAAGTTGGAAATGAACACATATTAACGCTAAGTTTAGTCGACCTGAGAAGATAAAATTTTACAAATATTCTAAAAGAACTGATATAGTGTCGCACATTGTCCATAATAAGGAATTGCGTCTTCTCGAAACCTATTAATTAAATCATATTTGATTAGTTCGAACAAATTTGAATCAAAAACTAATAAATCGTTGTATTGCAGAAACAGCTTTTTCAAAAATATTGTCTCTGTCATTGTGAAATGGTAGTTTTACCTTTCTATCAGTTTTGCCTATTTTGTCTCTTAAACAGTTTGTCATTTCTTTCAGCAAAGAATAAATATGGAATGAGCTCCGCAGTCATATTAATTTTATATATTGATAACGATACCGTTGCCTAACTACTGTTAATATTTAAGGAATATAATTTACTACGAAATCTGCAGCATTCACAACTCATAATGATTGAGTTATTACATTTTTAAAGGACCGTAGTCTATTACCTTTAATGAATCGGGAAAACGAATAAATTATTTGGCATAGACGAACTTTGTAGATGAGAAATTATGACAGTCCGAATGATCATAAATCTGTTTGGCTCCCTGAGTTACTTATATGTGATCTCAATGGTATATCTCAATAGACTCTACCTTGAATTAGAACGACACCCCTTAAATGATCTTTCTTTATATAGAAGTGGCAATAACTTAATCCGCTGCAGTTGGAATAAATTTCAAAATTAATTTGAACATATACCCGTGGCTTCTTTTTCAGGCGCATTTAAATTTATTTTTGTCACGGTTTTTATAACTGCATAAGCATATTGTTAAATATTTTTTAAGGCTAATTTCTCTCACAGCCATTGCTGTCAAACGGACGTATGCAATTTGATCGTTTGACTCTAGGGTATTTCCTTCGTACACTTGATGAGAACAGAAAAAAGAGTGTGGAAATTCACAAATGGACAAATTCGCTCAAAAATGTTTTCTGACTTCTTTTTCAGATATTTCTCTATCAAATAAAAATTTATAACCCACACTTCTTTCAATAAAAGTCCTAGATTTTTATGCATTAAGCATGATTTATTTGAAAATACAAATGCAAATATGATATATCAGAATTAACGAGTAAATTTTTAAGCAAAAGTTCTTTCAAAATCGCCTCTGAAAAGTTAACATTTTGAGATAGCTTTAACATGAAGAGAAGGACGATTATATTTTTAAAGTCATCCAATTTTAAACCTTATCTATCTTTTAGCATCATTAGCTAGACTGATAATTAGCTAATCAGGAAATTACATGGAAATTAAATTCCCCATTTAACATTAGACATATACGTTTCAAATATCATGATAAATTTTAGTTTAAATCAAGTTAATGATATCCATTGCTTTTGTGACCAAATAGACTTTTAATATATTACAATGCGGTTCCTGAAAGCGCACTCTATAATATTTCAGTTATTCGAAAATTGTTGTTTGCTCTTTCTGTCAATTTAAAGACCATTTAATTAAATTATTAAAGCGAAATATTTTTCTACATAGAAAAATTTTACATTTTTTCCCTAGTATGAAGAATGGCAGCATTTGTCGACTAGATTTTAAGGAAATCGAGCTAATCTGGTTCCATTAAATTTTAACTATTTTTGTTAAATTCAGAGTTTCATCGTCTTCATATTCTGCCATCATAATTCATTTTCTGGATATCAAAAATTTTATTATCAGGATATCAAGAAGTCATTTGACCCATGCTATATATTAATAAGTGGCAACATCAAGATGTATTATAATTTAAGGTTAAGTTTTCAAATCAACTCCTATATGATTTACAGAATTTTTATCAGCGCAAATTATAAGCCATTCATAAGAGCCAAGCGGAGTCACGTTTGCCTTAAAATTATTGCCGATAAAATAGTCTGATGAACTAAAAGTGTGTATAAATTTGATATTGAAAATTCGGAGAACAAATTTATTTACGTTAGAGCTTAAAATATGCTTAAATATTCAAGGAAAAGTGTGATGGAATTCAAAATCAATCTGCATATACTTAAATGTGTTGAGAAGAAACATTTGTAAAGCACACACGCTATGATGGCAATTTTTATCGGAATCTGCAACTTGAAAGTCTAAATCACGCAAGACAATAAAAATAATAGCTGTTACAAATTGCTTTAACTAGTTCATTGAACTTCAAATTAATTCAAGCTAGACAACTTTCAAAACTAAATTTATTTATTTATTTATACAACTTATTAATTAAATACACTTTTTAAGAAGAAACTGAATTCAGATGTCCCATGAGTGTTTATCATATTACTCACTGAAAATTGAAATAAAGGAATTACTTATGCTTGATTTATAATCTACCTTGATTGAAATTGTTCAAGCAAATTTCATTTGTCATAAATTTAACTGGAATTAATAACAATTCAAGTAATGCATATTGAAACTATCTTTAGAATGGGGCAAGAATTGAACTTTTTAGCATTCGAAAAAATACCTAAAGTATTCTCCTTTGACCTGTTAACGTTATCTCTTGTTATAACTTCGTTAATAATATTGAAATATTACTCTGAAAAACTGTGAAATCACTTATTTAACTTAATGAACAAATATATAACTTAATTTTCATTCTTGTTCATGGCTCAATTAATCATATTAATGATTTTTATTTTAAATAGGCGTTTTATTTCACTTATTAGTTTACAAAAATAAGGTTTTAGTCAACTTGAAATATAGCAAATGAGCATACAATTTGTCTCCAACTAATAATAAGTTAGTGGTTTCTAGGCCAAATTGATCAATTTAGCCCTTGCGAAATTTTTTTGGCTAATAAAGTTTGCATTAATATATGTCATTAAAAATTTTCAATCAAATTGGCAAGAAACATGTGATTTAGATTTTTCGTTCTTTGCAATTTTGGAAGAAGCAAGAACTGAATCTTGTCCTATTAGAGATTATAAACTCTTTATCAGTTTTCAGCGATGTAAATAGTTCCACTGCATTGTTTTATTCTTGATGCCACTTCATATAGAAAGTTTTGTTGAAATTATTGACGTTCTTTATCAAAGTATTTAAAAGCTTACTTTTGTATAGTATTGGAATTAGAGAAAGAAGTTTTACTGCAGATGAATTTATGGATGTGGATTAGATGTCATATATCTTACCGATTTTGGATCCGTTAAAAACTCTGACATCAACAAAATTTATGACTAATTATTTTTTCCTGGAAATAAAATTAGTAAAACACTTTACTTATCAAACGAAACCTTTTAGACTTTGAATTCCTTAATTCCAGCTGATAAAGAACGCAGTGATTAAGCCAATAAAAGGAATTTGTTCTCTAAATTGAGATTGCGAAAAATATAATTATTGTATTTCTACGAATAAGGTATTCCGATGCATTCTATCATCTAAAAAATGCTTAAAAAGTCAATCTATTTAAATAAAAGAAAAAATCATTTGTTTTAAAACGGTAAGTTAACATCACAAATATCTATGTTTCACTTGAAGAACGCCACTATTATTATCGATAATTTTAATTTATTATATACTAAACGAAGGTAAAAGAAAAGTAACTCATAATTAAAAATAGAATAAAATATGAAATGTTCAACATTCTCAAAACTACATCATTTGCTTTCGATGATTTAAAAATCTATTGTTTTCATAGTTGATATTTTCGTGCTTAAAGCGCTTTCAATTTTGAGCCACACGAAACACGAAAGTGGTTGATCTGCGTTTGCTTTGTAAATTTTCATTTATTTGATAAGATTAATCATTAATCACAAAATGCACTTTTATCTTTAAAAGAAAATGTCTTGCGCATGAAAAATCACTGAGAGAAAGATTTTAGAACTTACTTTTTTGTAATAATGTTCTCTTTTACAAAATGAAATGTCACTGCTTTATTTTAACAATGTTTTTGAAGTGCAATTGGCTTAAAAACGGTTCGTTAACTGTTAATCTAAAAAATGATTAATTTCATACATAGTGGCTATTATCCACTCTATATTATCAAAGACCGCTAGTTCACTCTCAGTATATTAAAGTCAAACAAGACTAGATTAATTTTGTTTCAAGTTTAAGGCTGGAAAATTATTTCTTGCTTCAATTAACCAGTTTCTGGTATGAATCCTACAGATAATAAAGATATTTTTACTATATGTCCACACTTTTATGTTCATTTAATTTCATGGGCTGAAAAGCTGTTGCAAAAAAATTTATCTCTAGTCCATGTTAATACTTGTTTCTTGCGCACGGATTGAAAACTTAAATTAATCGTGTCATTAGTATAAAATTGATCAAAATTGAATTAGCACATCACTTTGGGCTGAAAAATTAGTTTGGTTTCTTGGGAATAATGCACTAAAATTTATGTTTTCACTCTATTATCTTCCAAATATTCAAATGATTCTTCCAAAAATGATTGTTCTTTTTAAAAGCAGTTCGCTCTAACGATGCTTACAAAATTGAATATTTTCTTCAAAAAATCGATCCATTGTGTCACGAAATTTAAAAATTGTGCATTTTTAAGCTTCCTATTTTCCTGATTTAGCATCAAAGGCTTTTGATGCAAAGTTAACGAAATCCATCTTTTGATTTATTGAAATTATTAGATGATCTCAATATGGCGATAAGGGTAAATGAACAAGTGAGGGTACATTGAATTCCCCATTTCAATGAAAATGGATATATTACTAAGAAATGTACTTCTAACTACATATATACATATACTTGATGTAATTCCAAAATTCAAACAAAAATTTCTTGACTTTTCAACATTTGTTGCAGTATTCATGCATTTTCTGAGGTACTTATAAGTAAGTCTAATTATATAATCACATTGTGACTTTTCTATTTTGATTTAAAAGTTATAAATTCAACCAGTGTGTTGTTATTGAAGAATAGGAATACAATTTAAAATAATTTTTGGCAAATTGTCATAGTATTCGAAAAGTGAATGTACTCTTAATGAGCAACCATTCTTAGATGTCGTACTCCTGAAGCAACGGAATTGGATTTCTAAGAAAGTTAACATAAACAACTTTCACAAATAACTGCTAAAAATCAGGATATTCAAGCTAATTGTTGCATTAATAGGCCTTGAATTATGCTCTGCAATCTTTGTGGCACTTTCTCCTAGGTCTTAAAGGGTCCCAGGATTAGCTATAATACCGCAAAGCTATGGAGGAAACAAACGTATAGTGTGGAGAATTTTAATTTCGGCTGTTTGCCATTGTCACAGTGCTTATTGATTATATTGCAATGCAGTGTTTGCTAAACAATGCAGAAAATATTGGTTGGCGGCTGGGTAAGAGGTCTCTGTGATCGCGGTCGCACTTCCTCTCTACGCGAAAGGTTGCCCGGCCGCATCTTTGAGTCTATCTGAGAGTGCGTGTCATCTATTTGTCCACCTTATGACAGTGTCGAGCATTCCACAAATTTATTAAACTGTTTTTAAGCAAAACAGACACAAAATTCCTCCTATTAGTTGTCATACAACAAATTTTAGTCCCCTTAGGGGACCTAGATAATGATTGGTGAATGATAAAGAGATTATCACAGACCTATAGATACCGATTTTCTTGGTTAGCTACAAACTTCATACATTTATTGATAGACTAATCTTCACGTGATGCACACTGGGCAGCGTATACTCATTCGGCAAAAAGGGCCATTAACTAACAGTTGAGTTCTGACTTCAAACTACCATCACCTCAGTGTATGTCATATTTGACTACTTCCACATTACTCACCTCGCCTTTTTTCTACCTTTGGTCGGTATCTTCCACATCTTTGAAACACTCTTCTGTTTCCCCTCCCCCGGTCTCGACATTTTTCACTTTGATGTTTCTTCCCCTCTTTGAAGCCTGAAGTCAACTAAAGGGTTAATGGTAACTATCAAATGGCCTGCCATTTGATATAAATAAATATTAGAGCAAATCTTTAAGTTTCCATTTCATTTCAGGTAAACGGAGAGACAGATGAAGATTCAAGTGAAAAAAGTGGCCTTCTCGAAGTTGGAGAAAATGCTGAAGCAAATGGTAATTCAAAATTTTTAATTTTTTTAGAGCCATAAATCTAAGTCAATAAGGCTTGGACCAATAAAATACGAAAAACTATCAAAATTGCACGCATTTTAATTGGTTTAGTTAGTTGAAGGAAATAGTTCAAGGCAAAATATTCCTAGGCTCTTAAAATAGATCTCTTATGAGTTTACTTCCTCTTTCTTCGATTTTAACCATGAAATTTTACATTAATTTTTATGAACAAGTGGCATTTACGAATATGTATTTATACCTATTTCCTGTCATTACATAAATATTCGAATAAACAGTTAAATATTTCCTGAAATATTCACATATTTGAATGCGAAACGAACTAATTGACGGAACTAAATGAGATTTTTTCACCGCCATGATAAAGTTTTGACGAATGCAGGGCATTTAGTCCAAAATATATCATCTCAGACTCTTGATGGCAAAAAATAGCAGACAAAATATACTCAACATGTCATGAAATATTACTGATGCACTGAACGCTATTTAAAACAAAATCTAATTTTCTTTAAAAGACATATTTATTAGGATTTATGGAGAGGCATTTACTTCTCAAAATAGAGCTTCACATCAGTGCGTATTGGAAGATATTGGTTACATTTCAAAGAGTGTATTGCAAACATTCAAACACAACTATTGCATCAGGTGTTAGAAATTTAGAAATTGTAGACAACGCTAAGGGATATATTTATTTGAATTCATTTCAATGTGACTATAGTGTGTTTATTAGTCCCCTTAATCTTAATTATTCTCGCCTCCATAATGGGGAATAATTGCTAGAGGGAGTAGTTAGTTAAGAGCATTAGTCAAATGAATTTATGAACCTAATCAAAGCCATTTTATGTATTAATATAAGTTTATTATGATTTGCTGAACTTAAAAATGGAATTGCATTAAAATTTCAAACTATCAGCAGTTATTTTCAAACCTAACTCACTAATTAAGGACAGCTAGTGTTTTAAATTCCTTTACCAGTATATATGGCCTGTAAAATTAATAAATTATATAATAATTTACTATCTCCATGCGGCTGTTATTATTATATCAGCCCAAAGACTAATATACCCAATATGAAAGACCAACAAAGTCATGGATAAAGATTGAAAACAATCCAAAATCGGGTTGGGAAAACACTGGTTTAAGAAGAATTTTAGACATTGTAACCAACATATCGCAATAAAACGGACAGAAAATGTTTGTTTTTTTCTGTGCCGATGCTAATCTCATATGCTATAATGAGTTATTGTCTGAGAAAATTTTTATTAAACGAAATTAATCGTTTCTGATGGATATAATTGTTCAGTACTAACATGGGGATAGAAAGTAATCGACGTCTTTCAATCGACTTTTCTTTTTAATTTACTTAAGTTACAAGATTCACACAAATTTCTTTGACATTTGGTACTTATGCACTACAAATGAGAACAAATACTGGTAAATCTTTATTGTACTTGTTAGTATCAAAATTACAACACCCATTGTCAATCGAACTTAATGTTATTAATTTAAGGCATATGTTTTGTACACAGAAACCATAGAGATACTGTAAAAGCTGTTTCAGGATTAAGTCTGAGATTTTATGTTGTAAGTAACAAAGACATTAACTACGGGTGGGGTGGGGGGGGATGGAGGGGATTTATGGGAACAGAAGCCAGTTGTGGGCAAGTGAGGCATAAAGAGCCTCTAACTAATTATCGTCTGATAAGACTGTCTGATTTTGATGTGTTAATTACTACCTAGGCAATTACTACTAATATGAAACTTCGACAAATCAAAATGGTTATTTTTGACATTGAGAACATTTAAGATTTTAAGAAAAGATCACTAAGGAAAAATTTAGGTTTAAGTTGTATGTGGTCGAGTAAAATGCTTAAAATAAACCTAGAATAAATCATCCTTCTCTTTTTTTTATTCTTCCGATTATTTGAATTGTGACAATTAATTTTGCCATTGAGTTTTTGGAAATTATTGTTAAGTTTGGAATGTTTTCGTTTGAATTTCTAAAAAAATATTGTTTCCCACCAATAACTATTAAAAAGCAAACTAAAATTCGAATAATCGACACAAAGAAATAAAATTGAATAGTGCTGAATATTGTGAATACCTTTCGTATACAATACTTAAACCATCTAACTATTAAAATAATTCGCATATACAAATCACTGTAAATAATAATATTCCTTTGACCTAAATTTATTTCACGATATTTGAATGGCTATTCAATTTATTCAATTTTAGTGCCTTTATTACACATTTTGCAGATTCTAAAATAAATAGGCATTTATTTTTGGCGTTGTCTTAATTAAATGTTAAGAAGCAACAATATTTCCAAAGCCAAGAATTGAAAATTCATGTAATCCATTTACTTATGAAATAAACTCAAATTTGTCAGTAAGCTCTTAATAGAAATAAATATTGATTGCAAAAGACTGATGTTAAAAAAATATTTACCATTAATAATTTATGTTCCTCCCCTTACTCTGAAAGGCTTTACTGGGCAACCTACAATTTTATTCCTGTAGACCGTATGTATGAAAATTAATGAATCCTCTAATTCACCATTTCTCCTATTAATATCAACTGTTGCAAAGCAAAAAAATGTTCGTTGAATTTTAATTCCTTGGCAATTATCCGAATATGGGAAACTGTCAATATATCAGGAAAGAGATTAGGGAGGGAGATAGGAAAAGGGTGGTTTTGAGATCATGATATCACGTGTCATAAATTATTGAAACATACTAAAATTAGACAGAGTTCATTCTGTGATCTTAATCAGTTAAATTTTAGGTCTGATTTTGACGTAAGTAAGTCTTGCGTCAAAATTCTTCATTATAACAGTTCTCTCTTTTCATGCAAAAAATATGGCCTAGATTAATTCATGCCTTCGATAAGGATTGTTGTAAAAATCGCATAAGTAAGAATAGTTTTCCAAAAAAGGAGGCTTATTTGTTTCCAAACGGTTAAGTGAAAGTCCCTCATCGCGAATGAGCATAATTAGAATCAAATATACTCTTTGACTTTGACGAGCACATTCAAAGATAAATTTTAATTTTTAGACAATTTTGCATATATATTTATTTCAATTATAAAAGAATATTTTTTAATAAAAGGTGGTGAAGTAAACAAGTTTCATCACAAAAGGCATCTTGCCGACTTTCATCATGCTTGATAATATATCTCATTGAAATCTCATTAATTATTGTTTAAAATCAGTTCACTTTCCTGAGGAGGATAATTAATATATCGTAGCGAATGAAGTTACAGTTTTGAGTTAGAAGGTTAATTCGCAAATTTTTATAATTTTTTTAAATAATTATATGGTTTCTTGAGCGAATTTCATGCGGCTTTTGCACCAATTAGATGAAGAAATTTAAGCCAAGTTTTTTGCAACGAAACTGTTTCACGGCGACTTTGGATTTGCCATGATTATTAATGCCAATTTATTGGAAACAAATACAACTGAAAAGTCAGATATTTTCAATGCAACTTTTCATTTTTCAAATGTAAATGCCTTAGATTATAATTTTGCGATAACAATTTTATGAACTAAATATATTTATTCATATCAAATGTCAGGCGTTTTGATGGTTATCATTAGCCCTTTAGTTGGCTTCAGGCTTCACAAATGGGAAGGAACATTAAAGTGAAAAAATTCGAGACTTGGTGGGAGGAACAGAAGAGTAAGCAAAGACGAAGGTAGAAAAGGTAAAAAAAACAGGTGAGGTGAATACTATGGAAGAATTCGAATAGAACACACGGTGGGATCATGACAGTTTGAAGTCAAAAGTCAACTGCCGGTTTATAGAATTTTTTGCCGTATGAGTATACGGTGGCCAGGGTGCACCACGTGGAGACAAGTCTATCGCACACCCCTCAACTAAATATATTGAAAGTATGAATAATTGGAGGTGTTTCAAATTTGCAGAACGACGTGAGTCGACAAATTTATTCGTCTGGTTTCACCACTTTTGACTTTTTTCAAATTGAAGGGTTAATATTCCAAATCTGAACTTGCATTATGCTTACCATAGAATTATACACGCCTTTACCTTATTCACGACCTTTAAACTTGCAACTGCTACAATTTTTTGAAAATAAAGGCTTTAGACACCTATTTTAATTTAACTGTAAGATAAACATTTGTTTTATCTAGGGTAAGTATTCAAAATCGATTACAATTAGATGAATGATAATGGAATAGACTTTTAATTTTTTGAAAAATTTCGATTTATAAATTAAAATTTTTGCAAAAATCGAAAAAAAATTTATTCATTCACAAATAACGAACGATTTAATTCCATCTTTCAAAATTTGATGGGCTATTACTCGAATGACCGATTGGCCATTAATCATTAATTCATATTTTATGAGAAAATAATTTATTTTCCTATAACGGAAAAATCAATCTCATTATTGCCTTAAGGATTTACAATTAAAAATCACTATATTTTTAACTGTATGAAGAGTAAAATAGAAATATTTTTCTTCAATGTATAATCAACAAGGCTTGAGGCTCCTAATATTACTTTCATTTTTGAATATTTTTTTGCAATTTTATTTAACATTCGTTACTATTTTGAATCCTCTGAAATTCAATTTTGAAAGCGTACAAATGTGAAGTTAATAGAAGGTTTTTCTGATGAAACAATTTTCGAAAATTGAACTTCTTTGGAGATAGGAAATCTGCGCTCCTGCTTTAGACATTAATTATATTTTCTATTTCCTGTTTTGGTCTAAATTCTGTTTTCTTTTACAAATTAATTGCGCTTGTCTACATTATATGATATTATTGATTTTGTCTATTTACGCAAATGCTCCATTTTCAATTGATCCAAACATTACTGAGAAATTTATTTACCGAGGTTTAATCATTATGTAAAGCATACATTCATTCTTTCCTTACTTGTGCCAAAGAAAATTAATTTTTGCTTTTACCTAATTCGTAAGAGGTATTAAAACATATCACAAAATATTGTCATTTCAACCTCCCGTTTTGCAGTAAAAGGTATTTAGATTTTCACTAATACAAGCATACTCACACTAAATTGTATCGGAGGACTTAGATAAATATGGAATTTGTTGTTTTCTTCTGTTATTTTCTATTTGTCATTTTTAAACTGTTATTATTTAATGATTAAATCAACAACCATTATATATGAGTTTTCTTTTCCCGACGAAATAAAGTTTCCTGCTTTATCCTTACTATCATCTCAAACTATTACCGCATAAAATTTTCCCATCCTTTCCAGAGGCAAATTTTGTACAATTTTTGTACATATACGACAGTTAAGGAAAGTCGGTGGTAAGCGGTTTGTTGTTTAAGTGTATTGATTCTTTCTCGGGTCTTTCTCTGTTGTTTTGGAGGTTATCCAGGAATCTGAAAGTGCGTTGGCTATCACTTTGATAGTTGATATTTGAGATGAACTTGTCGAAGGAAGTCCGGTTAGCTTGTAAGATGGCTTGTCTTAGGACAGCTGACAACCGTCTCCAGGCTTGTACGTCTTCCGTTCTTCCAGTCTGATTAGCAGTGTTACGAAGGGCGTCCCGCTTTCTTTCAGTTCCTCATGGTGTTCAAACGAAAACACTCGATAGTGTTTAGTCTTGCTACGTTGAATAGTTTTTTATGCACATCGGATCATAATCTTCGTGATATCGTTGTAAAGTTTGTCAGGATGTCGGTTGAAGTTGAGAGGACTTGTGTAAAGTTCATTCTCTAAAAGGTATGCGAATCTAGACCAGTCAGCCTTCTTGAAGTTCCATGATAGCTTAGTTGGCATTTTCGTTGTCATACTTTTGCTGCCGATGGTAATACTAGCAATGACTGGTTTGTGACCAGAACTTGGAGGTGCATATGCTCGCTGATGTCGCTTGAAACCAGGAGTAAGTCAGGAGTTGTTCTGGTTCCATTGTAGTGCAAATATGTAGCCGGATCCTCATTGCTGTAAATAAGTTCCAGAGGGTTGCTGTTTAGCATGTCTTCAATTTCCTTTCCAGCTATGTTTGTATCCTTGTAGCCCCTTCTGGTGGAATGGGCGTCGAAGTCTCCTAATACTACAGTTTTGTGTGAGACGTTCAGAAGATCAAAGTTGGGACTATTCTGGGGTGGATTATAGACTGCATATATCTTGAAGTGGTTTCGACATTTCCAAACATTTAATCTGATTATTTCGCATATGTCTTGCGTCGAGCCCATACTTTTGATTAGATCGTAATGTGATGTGAGGCCTCCTTTTACTCCAGTCACAATTCCACTTGCAACTTGACGGTATTTTGGTAGAAGGTATAAGGTGAAACCTGGAAATTGGTAGTCTTTGAGTTTGTCATCCGTAAGGTTTGCTTCCATGATTGTGAATATATCTATATTATAGGTATGTAGGATTTTCTAGATTTGGATCTTTTTATCCTGTGAAATCCCTCCAGCATTCCACTAAATGATCAGTAGAAGTTGATTCATCATGACGAGAGCGATTTCTCTTATAGCTTCATTTCAAGCTAGTCATAATAAATTGAAGTCGAATACCTACCAAAAGACTTGTTTGAAGTATGAATATACGTTGACAAGTGTGCACCACGTGGAGGTAAGTCTATCGCACACCCGATTTTAGGTAATCTACCATCCAATTAAAACAAATTATCTCGTTTTTTTCTTTTCACTCAATTTAACCTTTAAAATATCTCCCATAAGCAATTTTGATGAATGATTTAAAGTGTTATTACCAAAAAGATGCAGAAGTTCTGATTACTTCGTTACCTTTAAACTGAGTTGTATTCTACTGAATCAATTAAGTAGAAATGTAGGTATTATTAACATTTTCATTTACAGAAAAGGCCATTTAGTTTGTTGAAAGTTAACGACACTAAGTAATGAAAAAATAAATAAATTTTTTTGAAATTTTCCCCATGTAAACTAATTATATGTGACGTTTCGACATCATTCTCCTTTGGTAAATCATAGTGAATTTTATGTCGTAATGTGATTGAGTTGCAATAAGAATATGAAGATAAAACCAAAGTTTTGTGAGCTTGGGTTCATTGAAATCGATGCAAAGAAGCAAAATTGCATATGGTTTATCCTATTGACTATGAAATAAAACAATTTTAACATTTAAACTTTTTTTTGGGGCATATACAGTTTGGTTCATTCGCGTTATTCATAAATCTTTTTGAGCGAGGAAATGTCATAGCGACATAGTTAAATTCTAGCGGAAGTAAAGCCACTGCGATTCAAATTGGAGGACTGCTTTCACCCTCTCACGTTTCCACGTTATTTTCATTTTCGTTTCTATCTTTATTTACACTAATTTTTAGTGTGATATATAATTAGGTATGCATTCAGTGTATGGATTTAATGGCTTTATTCGCATGATTTTGGCAAAAATTACTCATTTTAATTGATTAATACTAGTTAACTTTTGTCAATTTAAAACTAATAAGGCGTAATTTAGAAAGCATTTCGAGTACACTTTTTATTGGAATAAAATGTTTAGAATGTACTTATACAAATATATATATATATATAATACCTAAACAAAATAGCTCTAACTAGATTAAAACAAAATTTACCTCAAGACAGATTAGTTCTGAACAGTATTTTAAAATGATTTTACAATTACCCTAAATCTGTTAACCTATAGCGTAAGTTTTCTGAAATGCATAAGTGTTTTAAATTAAATTTCATGGTGGTTTGTTTTAAAACCAACCACGCACAACAAAATTGAATGAGATCGGTTATCATTTCTTGCTTAGTTTAAAATTGCTTCCTACATGAACCTCCTCTCCCCCTCGATAATTATTTCCTCTTCCGTTCTCCAAGTACTTTCACGAATCGTTTAAAATGTAATTTCCAATCCTTTCCCAAAAAACGTTAAATACTGTTTACTAAGCTGAAAATATAAGCAAACAATAAAGTGCTTTTGTAGGATATTACATTAAATATAAATCATATAGTCCCCTTCAAATACACTAGAAAACTCTGCCTTAATTCATCATTTATGCCAAATAATGCGCAAAAATGGCTTTATTTTATTTGATATTAGTAATCGTGCAGTTTCGTTAGTTACAACAAAAACTACGTTGAACTTCAATAGTACACTTCTGACTTTACTTGGAAACAAGCAATTGATCTGCACTTACTTTTTCCAATTTTTGCCAATCATGAAAGCAATTAGGTAGAGTAATGTTTTCAAATCTGCGAATATAATCTCGAGGAGTGTTCGACATTTCCAGATTTTATTCTCACACTCTACGCCAAGTTATAAAAGAAAGGGTAAAAAAACTTGATAGGCTTAACTAAATGAAGGAGTCAATTGTCCTCATCTGGATATGAATCTACCATGAGATTGAATTTTGGTAGCCTTAATGGCCAAATTCTTTCAGTTTCCACTGCATTCCACTATAGAATAATAACATTCCCCAACTACACTGAATTAAAGTATTGTAACACTCGTCCTGATAATAAAGAAAGACAATTTAATTCCCTCTGACTGCATAAATACTTTACAATGCACAGTTCATTTATCTATTTCGTTTTGTAACTATTGTACTTCAATCTCTTTTGAGTACCGAATATGCTAACTATGACGTAGCAGAATTTTACAGGCATCGCTTGTACAAATTTACACATCGAATTGATGGTATTCTAATTCGATCATGTCGATATGACATTCATATGTAAACTTTTATATGATCACGTACTTTCTCTCTAATATCATCTACTTCTGTGAATATTCACTATTTGTCACAATCTACTTGCTTCTTAGCATTTTATCTAGTGAATATTTATATCAAATGGCAGGCGTCTTGATGGTTATCATTAGCCCTTTAGTTGACTTCAGGCTTCACAGAGGGAAAGGAACATCAAATTGAAAAAAAAATCGAAAAGGGAACAGAAGAGTGTTTCAAAGATGTAAGAGACAAACACAAACGTAGAAAAAAGGTGAGGTGAGTACTGTGAAAATATTCGAATATGGCATAGAGTGAGGTGATGGTAGTTTGAAGTGAGAGGTTAACTGCCGGTTAATAGACTTTTTTGCCGTATGAGTACACGTTGCCCAGGGCGCACCATGTGGAGGTAAGTCTTTCGCACACCCCATTTAGTGAATATAAAAAGAACTTAGAGAAATGATATTTTTGCATGGACGAAAAGAGAGTCTACAAATTCAGTCACTAAACCACCTATCTTTATATGGCATATCAACTGGTGTGAGTGCTCTCTGGAAACCAGATAACTTATATCAAAAGAACTCTATCACATATCTCCCACACTGAATGAGCTCCTGCTATTTTGATGTAGACCGATGAGAAAAGTATCGAGCCAATGACATTTGAAGTGCCAAAGATGAAAACGACTTCTAGTTCTCAATACCTAATTGCTATGACGCTTAAAGTGATATATTATGATGAATTTTAATATCAAAGCTAGTGCTAATCTCTTCACGAACAAATTTGATAATTCAGGACTTAATAGAAACTGATACTATCCCTCTTACCTAGCCGATAGCAGCTAAGACCAGTGGTCCAAATAATATACCTTAAAATAGCAGTTTAATCAATAAGCTGTCTTATCTGTATTTGCAGACGTGAATATTAAATTAATTATGAGTGCGACATATACACATATCCTACTATTTGATGTCCATTGCATGATTACTAAAATAACTCCCTTTGAACTATTAGCAGTCTATCGAATAGTGAATAAGCTGATAAATTGAACAAAATTGAATTTAAACGGACTTCTTAATATGTTAATATCTAACCACCACAGCATCTGTCAAGCTCTTTTTGTTTTTTTCAAAATTTGCTGTCTATATTATTACATCCTTTTATCATTTATAAAAGGATTGTGGTTCAGATCATATTGTAACAGAGTTAATGCCATTGGACAACAATGAGGGAACGAAAAATTGAGATGACTGGTATGCACTCAGCAGTCAATGACACAATCAAATTCATTCCTCACTTTCTTCCTTCTGTCAGAACACGATGAAAATTATGTTATGTAGCACTTCATTCTCTCTTGCAATGACGGAATGGAGGGATATTGTCGCGCGGTGCTGGCCAAAAAACGCGCTATTATGCACTTACCAGAAAATTTCGTACTTCGTTCGAGAATTAATATCATCCTCCTTTGTTTATAAACCATTTAGGGTATCAATTGAGGCCTTCTGAAAATTGATTAATGAAGGGTTCCTAGAATTATATGGTACAGTTTCAAATGAACCAAATAGCATATTTAAATTCATTACAGTAGTGAGCGACTGTTAGAGTATTGCAACTGAAGCTTGTGATCATGAAACGCGCAGAATTTATACGAACAGTTCGATCTTGCAAAAATAATTATCAGATAATACTTGTTGCACCGTCTGTGGCATTAAAAATGAACAATAAGCACCTCTGACGGAGTGGAAATCGAATTGTAATGCGCATCAAAATGTGAGCTTAGGGACTGCCTTTTTCTCTATGTCCGAGAGAGTAAAAGACGAAAAATAATTAATTGAAAAATACATACAGCTATTGGTGTTTGGCGCAAAAGAAAAACAATTTATTTTCTATCTAAGAATTTTCAACCGAAAAAAAGTCACTTTTCTCTAAATTCCCTCTGAAATCATACTTATTTTCACTTGAAGGACCATCTATTGATTAAGTTATTACAAACTTGCTATTAATGCTCAATGCTGCTTTGGTGAGGTGATGGTAATGGAAAGCATTATTATGGGAGGAGGGGGGGGGGGGGGGGGGGGTTGGAAGAGCATGAATTCATCCCGTAACACCGTTTTTCTTTTTCTTAAAACGTTGCCTTATGGGGGTAAATCGTTAAGAATTATGAGCATTATTAAATGTCATTTGTTTCATGATTACATATACATTAAGATGATATCATTCCCTATTTGAAGTAGTCAATTTTATCTGAAAAGCAAAATCGATAATATGAATCGATAAACTGGAAAACTTGTAGAGAAGGCTGTGAATAGGAACTACCTGAGGAAGCAAAAGACAAATAATTAAAGTCAGTCATGTGAAATTAGAATATGAATCCATTAAGCACAGTGACAATAGAGGATTCTTTAATATTATCACTTAAAGCTAAAATGTAAAAACTATTCAAATATTTTGATATTGTACTCGTATAGTCCGCGTTGATTAGTGATGTTTATGAAAGGGTTGCCAATGGCTAAATTGGCCCTTTAAGCTTCAATTGACGCCACTGTGTGAATAAGACATTTGAAACTTGAGAAGTTGTAACGTGTCGTTCAGTTGAGCCTCAGACAAAAGGGCTTTTATATGTCAGTTCCAGATATTAGTTATTTGCATTCTCGTCGATCTATGTTCTCATAGCCAGTATGTATTCGTTTGAAAGTCACTGTCTTGACAATTTTACGCGTTTGCGCAGTGATGCTACGCTCGTTTTTTTTTAATTTGTATAGCCAATGTCACCTATAAGTCATGAATTGTAACTAGAATATATAGAGATTTTTAACAATCGTTGTATTTTCGATTCAAATATGCAGATGAAAAGCCACATGTGGCACTAAGACGCTTTCAAAAGGCTGCGGATCTTGTTCGTTACAATCAACAATTTTTAAATTTGTCTCGATCATCAACGGCGGATTGTTGTGGTAGTTTAGATCCCTCCAACAAGCATTTAGAAAACACGGAAAAAGATGCAGGCTATGTATTTCGACGTCTTCCTTCCTGGTATGCGAGGATGGCCTCCACTGATACGGAAGCCTCGAATGCATCCCCTATTGGCAAAAATCCACCTCACTCCGCCTCTCCGTCGTCTTCCGTCTTTGGTCGGCACAGTTTTCGTGTAAGCTCTTCGAATTCCTTACCATTCTCCTTGGTATTTGCTTTCATTGAGAGTTGCATTGGCAAAATATAGAGAGAATGGAAGTAATTATTTATTTTTGAGACAGTTGTATGCAACATGACCTTTTGGACTCATCAAGGGATTCAATGCACTAAATTACTTCTTTAAGCTTATTTTCTAAATTGGTTATGAGCTTATTTTTCTGCAAAGGTCGTTAATCCTCCACCCCTTTTGCATAATTTGTGCATCTTCATTAGTTGGCTCAATTTCCATTCTTATCTAATCCCAGTTGGGAATTATAGTCTTAAGTGATATCTATTTCTGTGTCAGACCATTATTAGCCCTATCAACATGAAAGTGTAGTGCTCAATTTGGGGTTGCTTTAAGTGTCCTAAAAATAGTCCCACTGCACTTAATGCTTCAGAACTGAGTGGCGGAAAGTTGAAAACTAGTTCCCATTTAATCCCCTATATCTCTTCAATTTCGTTGAGAACCTTCAAAATGATGAGAGCTAGCGTTGTACTTCAATGACTGCTAGCATTATACTAGCCAGAAATTATGAAAGATTGTGCCAGATTTCAGTATGTGCCTTGGAAAAGTGTTTATAAGTACAAGCGTCGGCAAACTGAACTTAATCTACCGGAACTGCTGTAGGGAAGGATTACAATGATAGGTTTTGGCCCTTGATTATCGATTACTAAGATAGTAGAGGTATAACCAAGAAGTCCTTTGTAACATTAGAATTTCTTTTATCGAAATCTTATGAACTGTTTCCTCTTGACAAATTAGTTGCACAATTGGCAAATCTCATAATTATTGCGAATATATTGAGACAACTATTTTTTCTTTATATATTCTCGTTTTTATAAATCTTTCCTAGAATGTAAAATAATTAAAGAATTCACAAACTGATATTTTAGCTTTAATTTTTTTTACTTTATCGTCAATTTGTAGTTTTTTTCCATCTTTGAAAACTTCCGACAGTTCCTTCTCCGCAATTTGGTCACACTGGAACCCATATATTTATGTAAAATACTGTTTTAACATTTCACAAGTAGTTGACATGTTGTTGACACCTTAAGCTACTATGAAGATTTAAGTGGGAAAATTGCTGTTTAAACGAATGTTGAAAGTTTATCTCAAAATAACAGGGGCGCCAGGGGGCTTTGAATGAGTATTATTTGAAAAGACCGTGATAAATGAATGTGATTGCATTCCGCTTCTTTTTCACCTTGTCAAGTAGGAGAGGGAGAGGTTAGAGTGACTCTCAAATCACTAGGACTTGCCATAAATGCCTGTCTTCCCTAAGTAATCGAAAAGGATACGTTGGAAGCTGTAAGCAACAGGTAAACAAAGGCAAATTTTGAAATCAAAATTTTTTATTCTACTATAATTTTGGAAATTTAGTGAATGTCTGTAAATCATTATTTTATAGTAAACTCTTCTCCGAATAATCTATACAATAAGGCCCAGCCATATGACGTAATTGCCCAAATATCCTGAAATTCTCTGAACGTTGCAAATTATTTTGTTGTTGAATGAAAACAAAACCGCTATAAGAAAGTAGAAATAAATTATTGCCTATGATGTTATTTCATTTTAAAATGTGAATGAGCTTGTGCTTAGGGAATTAATATGCTACAAGATGGCGTCTTCTCCTTCCGTAATCCCTACCGAATGCTAGTAGTCTGCTAATACTTCGGACATTAAAAGTAAACTAGATTTCAGTTTCGAATAATAAGCGGATTTACAAAATCATTTTCATTTTAATGGAAATTATATTGATTCAATCAATGGCTTTTGATGCCTCGATTAAAATACCTCTTCAAATTGACTTGAATGCATGCACTTTTCGTTTCTCCAGGAATTAGTTTTACTCTTTAGAATTTGAAATAACTTGATAATATCGTTATTTAATCAAAACTTCATAATTTCATTTTTTTTGCTTGAAAAAAATTTAGTTCGGTCCTTCTCTCGTGTTCAGTAATGTAAGTGAAGGTTTAACGCGGCAGGGTATCAATTTTTAAAAGAGCTAAATTTAGCTTTGAGTGAAAACTTTTCAGTTCAATTAAATTGTCAAAAATTAAATTAAAAAAATACACGAGAAGCGCGTCTGAATCAGTTGGTTATTTGTATACTTGAATTATTCTTAAAGCGTCGATATCTAGATGAAGCTTTAATAACAAATGGAAAAACGTATTTTCATTTACAATTTGTCTGCCAAAAGAAACGATCCCAAAGTACCTATCGGTTACTGATCTGAAAGGAGTAAGTTCTCCAAACACGGTATAGCAAGTAACGTAAACTTCTCCGGGGTAACCGATGGTCAGTTCGCTTTCATTGGCCATTTCAAACAAATCAATTTTTAATTAACGTTCTGAAAAAAAGTGATTTTTACATAATACCAGTATCTAAAAAGATGTTATTGCTAAACTGCTGTAGGGTCGCACCCTGAAGCAAAGAAGAGGGTGGGCAGAAGCCAGTTTTGAAGTTACTGCCAGACATTTTATTAATTTACTAATGTCACTTTTAGCTTTGAACAACTGTTAAGCCTACTGCCTTGAATGATAGGCGACTTCAAGACCACCTGCTAGAGTCATTCTAACCCGATAAAATGAAAATTTTAATAACAATTTAAATTCACAAGCTTTTGATACTGATTGGAACTACTTAAGATTTCTTTTTTTGGTAGTTTGATGATGATAATCAATCTCTTAGATTTGCTGTTAGTGGGAGAGAGAAATGAAAATTTCTTATTAATTAGATAGTTGGATTAAGATTTGTCTCAAGAAGGCTGCGGATTATTCATTAATACTAGCAAGAATTGGGAGCACAAAGTCTCCGTGGTGATCTCGCCCTAGCAAGTAGGCAGTTTTATCTTTGCAGTATGCACTACACGAAATCTGTAAGAAAATGGAGATAATTCAGCTGTCTCATCTGTTAAGGATGCAGAACGCATAGGCCAGTCTAGATAACGCCAAGAAAGAACTACAAGATAGGGAAAATTGCCATCGCTGGTCATTTCAGTCCAATTAGGTTGGTTCGAGTTACGACGAAACACAAATGCGTTAGGAATACACAATGTAACCTGCAATTTAACATAAATTAGAGCATATTTTGGTCTTAACGTTTTCATACCTTAGATGGGGTGAACAATTAAAGACAAAGTTCATATATTTTGTTTGAAAATTAAAAGTAGATACAGAATTGTATGAAAATAGATCTAAGTTGAATCAAACTCAAATTGTTTTTGTAGCATATTTAAAGCTCCATGTTTAAATAAGGCCGAATTTGAACAAGAATATGGTAAAGACTTGTTTGTTTTATTAGTAATTGAATTCACCTTTTATTAATATTAATAGTTATACAAATTGAGAAAATTCACAATATTTCAAAAACTAATTACTCTGAAGAGGACAACATTTTTATTTAAAATAGGATTGAGATAATTGTGTTAATGTTTCGTGAAATTAGCATAGAAATGAAAACTTATATTTACAGAATAGTTCACTTCGATTAGGGAATAACGGCAAATTTCAAATTCAGAGATTTAAATTGGTAATCATTATATGAAATTCGAATTTCCCATAAGTCTTCTTCATAGGGCAGTAGGAAAGTCCCCACAAAGTGTGACCTGGTTATTTCCAGGTCATTCCTTGGAAGAACTCAGTTTCTACTCCTCTTTTGGGTCAAAAAATTAACATTTGCGGTTTTTTATAGAATTTACTTTGATGGAAATTTAACTCACGAGAGCTAGACACCATCCACTATCATGTTAAAAGTATCTAGAGAGGCGTTCTTATACTGTTTCATAAACCTCTCAAAACTCGTTTAGAACATGCGAACCAAGTTTACTATTCATTTAAATTAAAATGGCTCGTCATTGCACCTGAAAACTCCTTTACGAGAATCAAAATATTCACATGACTTAAAATATTTTTAAAACCCCTATAGCAAAGTTTTTCCCCGATATGTTCTTTCAAAATTACTTCTTATAAGTGCAAACTATTCGTGCACATTAGTGAGGCGTTACCACCAGTTTGACAATCAATGCTAACTTTCCAGCGACGTGATTACAAATCGTGGGCAAATTAATTTAACCACCTCAATCAATTGATCGACAATTTATCTTCGGCATTAACTGTTTCTACAACTGTCAAAGCTTCTCACTTTTATGATAAAGAAGATATTTTCTTTTGATACGATTTTAAAAGAGAGAAGCCATTATAATTAATGGGAAATTTATTTCGAATAGAAACCTTGTTATTGTTGAAAAATAAGATCGTTTCACGTCTCGCAGTTTTGATAAAAAAATAATTCGATTTCAAGTGACAAAGGAGCTCTTACCTATGGGGGTCTATTCACAAATCCGTCCTTCATTATATTATTTTTTTCAAATGACAGGCTTTGTGATACTTATCATTAGCCCTTAAACTTTGACTTCAGCTTCCCCCAAGGGTGGGGGGTACATTTATAGCAGTTAGTTAATAGCAGTTCATCAGCCGTCTTCTTGCTTCCCAGTATCTCTGACTTTCCGTCGTTGTCTTTAGGGCTGGACACCGAATCAAGTGGAGTCATCCGAAATGTTTGCTTCCATAATTGTGAAAATGTCTACATCATAGGTTTGTAGGATTTTCTGTACTTGGATCTTTTTGTCCGGTAACATCCCTCCAGCATTCCACTGGAGGATCTGAAGACGTTGTGATTCGCCCTGACGGGGCCGATTTCCCTTATAGCCCTTTTTTCAAGCTAATCATAATAAATCGAAGTCAGATCAAATGCCGAGTGATAGACTTTAAAAAACGAATGCCGAGTGATAGAATTTTTGCCGTAAGAAAGTACGTTGCCCAGGGTGCACCACGTGGAGGTAAGTCTATCGTACGTTGTCCAGGGTGCACCACGTGGAGGTAAGTCTATCGCGCACCCCCTCATTATATATAACAAGTTGGCCTTTGCATACTGGAAAGTGAAGTAACGTTTTGAAGATGGTTAAATTTGAGCATTGAACACAAAGAGAGCATCATGTTCCCGATTCCCTGTTACGCAAAACGAAAATTTGTTCAAGCAAAAGCAGACAAAATTTAACTCACCCCGCAAAAAAAAACAAAATGCGACAAATTTTAGTAATTTTTTGGCTTGAGCCAAGGATTAGTGCATTTAGGATTTTACGACTCTTTTAATCCCCACTACCAACTCTTCCTCGACTTTGCTTTTGAAAAGTGAATACTCTTCCTGTTAAGACACCCCGACAGTGTTGACGATAACACTTCAGCTGTGCCAATGGTCGTACGGTTATCTCAAGAAAATTGCAAAGTGGTTGAGTTGACAGGGCGGAAAGAGATCACCGCCCAACAGCGCGTTATAAAGATCCGCATGGGCTATAGTCAAGACGAGACAATTGGGAGGCGCGGGGTAAGGTCGAGGGCTCAATTCGTTTAACTACTGGGCGGCTCGTGAAGTATCAGCCTCTTATTTGCGCCCAAGTGGATAAGCCCTTGCGTTAACACCTCCGCAATTACGTGCGCACCACCGTATGCGCAATCTTGCAGTCTCATGCGAACGTGAGCCTACGCGCTCTCATTGGCTGCATGTATGGGAAAAAATCGATAGGCACGCGTGAGCACCACGTATAAATGGGGTCGAAAGCGCGCAGGCTAGAGCAAAGCAAGAACGGGGCGACGTGAGGTGAGGTACGTATCTGCATTTAAGTGGAGAGGCAGTATTGGCGCAGCTCACACTCGTCTGAGGAGTAAAATTTATTACCAACTGTCCCTCTTTGATTGAAAAAAAATCATAGCAAATAAAAGGTGGAATTACGCAGCCCTGTCAGTGGGCAGTCACCCCACATCGGTGACTTTAAGTCGACAAAGGAAGTTGTACGAAATTGCTTACCGTTTGTTTGGTTGTTGTGCGTGCTGTTATTCCAGAGAGTTAGGCGGCCAGGCGCCAAGCCAACGGCGTTCTGGCCGCTGCTTGGAGGAGGTGGAGGAAAGGATTATAAATGAGCAACCTTTTATAATGGGATTACAGCAAATGAGGACCACTAGTGATCTCGAGGTTGCTCATATCATGGAGCAGAGACCTCAGCGCCATGTCTATCGGAATCCTCTACCTCCACCTCCACCTCCTTCTCAACCTCCTCCTTCTAATTTTCATCTGACTATTAGGAATCCTTACTTCATGGTAGATGGAATTCATACTGGCTGTTCTTGTCCGTATCTTCTCGATGAGACACAGTGGCATAGCCTTGCCCAATGCAAATGTCCGCATGAAGAGCTACATGATCATTATGTAAGTAAAAATATTGAAAATATTGTTGCAATGCTGCCAACTCGAGAAACAGACATCCTAAATGATTTGGTGGACAGTTCAACCGATTCTGATGATTCCGAGGAAATTCTGGAGGAATTAGTACCAAGCCATATCGTTACAATCCACCGAACAGCTAAAACTGCTGAACATTTCCAAAGGCGGAGGAAGTTATCCGATGAGGATGTTCCAATTAGCACACTCATTTCAAAGAGTGGTTGGTTAGGTGACTTCGATGAAAACCGGGGACCTCTTCAAGAAAGTTCCCATTCCACTTTAAGCAATGGCTCAAAAGTACTTCCCTATGAAAGGGAAAACCGATTTGAAAACTCTCGCATAATTACGAAATATCCACTTCCAACTGTAATACCAATGTGTAAAAATCAATCTGATGGTCATTCCGAGGTCCTCAGAAAATACCAATACGAAAGTGAAAACTCGCATACTAGATCAGGACGGATTACAGTTCCGAACTTCCATTTTAACTATTCCTCGCAGGATCATACACCGAATCCAGACCTAGAAACGAGATCACAGCCAAATCATAAAATTTCTTTCATCGACCCACTTGACTTCCAGAGTGAGGTCCGTCGATCTATACCTGATCTCAATTTAAACGGAAATGCCCATGGCCAGAAACAAGACGATTTGGAATTCTCTTCTTCATATGAGGCTAAAAGAGTTAACGAAGACGAAGGAGTTGAAACCCCACCGATGGTGCACAAGCCTTCTAAGTCCCCTCAGAAAAGCACGCCTAAAAACGAAAAACAACCGGATTCATTGCTTGAAATACCTCTAATGAACTCATCCATACATGCTAATGGAGGTGAAACAAAGCATTATAGTGTTAAAGATCAAAATTCGACGCCTTTCGAAATATCCAAAAACGGGGAATCTTTAAAAGAAAAGAGAGGTCCCGGTGAAACAACTGTAAATGATAAATATTTTGAACTTGACACTGAAGGTCCATCTACTAACTCGGAACGGAAAGCAGAAGTTTCCTTGGGCGCAACCATCCCACAACAGGATTCGAAAGGAAACTCCTCAGATAATGACGATATGGAGTGTTTAGGGAACTTGGGATTTTTGGCCGATTCGAGAGAGTCCAGTGTAACACTGGATGAAAATGATGTGGGTGGGGAAGAGGAACAGAGTAAAGACTCATCGGTACATCATGAGTCATTTGTTACCGATTCTTCCAACGATGAAACGACAACTGGTGATGAAGATGGTGAAATGACACCAGATGAAGCTTTCAATCTGGCTATAAACGCTGACACTTTGAGCAGAGAATTTATGGAATCAGGTGTTCGAGTTGATGATGGTGAATTTCCTATTCAAGCAACCTTTGAATCCTACAAACCATCTTCTGATTCTCCTGCACAGTCGTCCTCATCAGAAGTTATTGATGATATAACAGATCCGGAAACTGCACCACAGAAGACTCTACTTAAAGTGGGAGAAGCCTCGACTGAAGCGAATGGAAGACAAAGTCCACTTTTGCAAGTAGACCCTCATATGAGAGCTAGGTGGCGCTGGGCGCTGCTTAGTCAACATCGTAATCTTGTCTTTTCTCAGGTAAAATATGGTAACAACTTCTTCGATCTTCTCATGCCGTGTTCCTATGTTACGATCTTTGTTCTCCACCTTATCTTAAGAGAATTTTGGTATTTTATAGGAGAATTCAGATGAAAAGTCGCAGATATTTAACCGGTGAGTGATGTCACAATTTTGCATTGGTATTTTTTTCACTTAAAAGAGGCAATGTTCGTTTTCTTTTCATTGCAGCGCCGCCAAAAGCTTCTATCAATCCATCGATAGCGCTCCGGAACGAAGATGGAACAAACGAACGCTTCCCCTTGTCAGCGATCTGGTGAGCATAATCAATTAAGCCTTCCACTTCTCCCCAATTTCTTTCCCCTGCCTAACTTCATTATTCACTAGTTCTCAGCATATAGTAGCGTCAAGATATTTTGTTTTGAAACGGTTTCGGGATCTATAGGTTATCAAAGCAATAATATTAAAATGTAATAAAGACATTTCGATCAATAGAATTGCTCTAAGAATGCTGTTGTTATATGAACTTCCGCATATTTGTCATAGCAACTTAAGAAACCAAGTCATTCCTTTGATACAAAAGTTAAAGTACATTTCTAGAATTGACTAATTTAAAAATCTGTGGTTTTACTGCAGGGATATGTGACATTACTCAAACAGTGGTCCTTTTGAAAGCGGGAAAAACGGATGCTCAGATTAAAAATATCCGCAGCTGTTAATTAGACGCTGTTTATGATCAAGGGGCCTAAAAATAAACGAATTAACTTCCCCGCTTATTTGCAAATTGTTGTTATTTCCAAACATGTTAGAAGGAAACTATTTCAAATAATTCATTATTCAATCAACAAGAACCAAAAGATGTTTAATACGGAAGAGGAAGGAAATACAGGCCGTGACATGAGTGCTTTTGGTAAAAGTGAAATTAATGAGGCTTCACTATTTTGACCTTGAAAAGCACAGATTTATATAAAAAATCAAAAGCCTTAATATGTTAGATTCTAAAAAGCAGGGAGTAAGTCGTTGAATCGCCAATGCTAAAAACAACGAGGCACTGGTATAATAAATGTAGTGAATGAGAAAATCAATAATCAATTTAAGCCGCAATCGAATAGACCGTATATGGTGTAGGCTGAAAACGATAAAATCGATAGATAACCTTACGGTTTCGTCAACAGCGGTAGACCGTAATGTTGCTACTAGTGTTTATTCCTCATTTTAATACATTTGCTTATTGTTTTTTTTTCTTTAGGTACTTCAAGTAAGCCAACACTCTGTGTTAATGGATTTAAGGTAACTTTCCGTGTGAATTTGAAGTAAATATGTGTTCTTTTCTCTACAAAGACAATGTCAGTACAGAAGAGAACAGCCAGTGTATTGCCTGCGAGCATCGGTCAAAGTACAACTCTCAGTGGAGCAGATTTAGTAAGTGCCCTATTGTAATTAAATTATTTTGTGCTACGGTTTTTAAAAATTCCTTTTAGTCCGCCGTTTCACATTATCTCCTAATGGCAGTATTTCGATAAGTGTCAATAATCATGGGAGAATGGATTTCAGGGCAACTATCAGGGAACGGAATTACCTTAGTTCTGTTATTTTCACAGTCTAGGTTAAGCCCTTGAAATAACGCTTTGCCTTTAATGGTTTGAGTTCCACTGAGTTAAGTGTATATTAGTAGACCGAATTTGACATCCGTGAGATTGGATTTATTCTGAAATATTTGAAGCTGGAAGTAAAAGCAGAATATTGCATTGATATAAAGATTTTTACTGAAGTGGTGTGAGATTATGTGGATTATAATTATTTTGTTCCATGCAGTAGTAATCGAATAGATTTGATTGCATAATTATCAGTTATTATTACTTAGTCTTTAGCTAGACTGCCTAAAAAGCGTAAGAACCTGCTAGATAGCACTCAATTTCTGAAGTTCGTAAGCAGCTGTGCAGATTGGCGATTAATTAATTACTTAATAATATACAATTTGAAAGCAAACGCAAATGAAATAAATTTCTAGTCAATTTTCTTTAGATCCGTCCCTTCTCTCGCCAATTATCTCTCATTGAATTTAACCTTTCTCATTTCGGTCTCTTTGCTGCCAATTTAGATTATAATGATAATATCGAGCTGGTAAGCTAAAATGAATACTTTTTTGTGTAAGTTACAGGTAAAAGCTGCCAGTTTGAGGCCAAGTACATTAGATGTCACGATTTACATTAGTTTTGAATAGTTTCACCTTTTGCCAGCCTGATTGACGTATTGGGAAATAGAACAAAGATTTGCAACTGGCATTAGTCTAATTTATTAGACTGTCTCATTGTCCTAATCATTGAAGATCGGGATTTTTATATAAGTTCAGCTAACCCTCATCAGTTTCTTATTATAAAATGATTCTTTTTCTAAGCTTGTCAGCTACTGTCCAAATTAATGATTAGCTAATTCCCCTATAGCCAACTTGCTTTACTTTCAGAAAGCGTTGGTCAAGGTTTTTCTCATCAGTTTTCATCATATCATGATAATAAGATTAGCTTGTCTTTTAAAACGCATGAAATTTGTTTGGATAGACTAATTTAGGAGAAATTGAACAAAATCGAAATTCCAGTAAATTGGGCAATTAGTTAGTAACAAATTTTGGCAATAAAAGCAGTCATTTTGGATTCAATTGGGCCTTTATTCATGCTAATTGCTTCCGGTACAAGTGAATCCCACTTTGTCAAACAGTCAGGCACTTTTAAAGCACCTAATTCTACTAGTTTCAACATGGAAGTCACAAATCTAAAAAATCTTGAAGCAAAGCTCTGATATATCTGGTAGAAATATCTTACTGGTCGATTCGCTATGAAAAAACGTTACCCTTACGTAATCTTATTAGGAATATTTAGAATGAGAGTGAGGTCTTTTCGCATCCACTCAATCCTAGCAAAAAGTTTCTGCCCTTAAGATGTCCATTTAATCTAAAAGATGGAAATTTATTCGAGAGAGATCGGAGATCATATTGATGAGTTTTTTCGTGGCATATTTTAGGATAGAAGGCGCAATTGAAACCACATTGTCCTCAAGTCTACATCGTTTTGAATATGCGAGAGGATGGAGCTCTTTTGGACTTAATTAGAAAGACTTACGTGGAAGGTTTTATTTTATGAAGGAATTATTAACATTTATTTTATTTTAATTAGAACGTATGTGATTGATTAGAGATTTGACGATCGGCATACCTCGATGGTTACAAAGCATTTTAGTTGAGATGTGCCAAGATTCTCAGTTGGTATCATTATAAACATCTTGCATTTCGCTTTCTTCTAGACGGTAGAAGTGATAATAATAAGGAAAATGTCCCTTATTGCTTTACTTATTTGACATGAAGCAGACATTGTAATGATGGAGGAGTTCATAACGCCGAGGGTTGTATGAATTCCCTGAAAAATGGTTTAAAAGTCTCTTGAACTCCTGTTTTTTTAAAGTTGATCTCGAAATGCCAGGTTTTAAAGATGGAAAGAATTGGAGTACTTGATGTTCACTTTGCAATAAGATTACAGAAACCGAATGAATGAAATAAGCCTTTTCATTGTCCAACAGGTATTTCCACACATGTCTACATGTTGCATCAATTATGCCCTTGAGAAATGTATCTGCCATATCTCCTAAAGTTCTCATTTCGTAATTACTTTGTTTAGAAACTTCTCGTGTATAGAAAGACACTGAATGCACTGGCTTATCCCATATCCGGTAATACGCCACACAATTTCGTGGTATTCAACGCTACCAGTCCCACTTACTGCTACGAGTGTGAAGGTCTCCTGTGGGGAGTTGCAAGACAGGGTCTTCGTTGTTCAGAATGTGGCGTCAAATGTCACGAGAAGTGCAAACGTCTTCTCAATGCCGATTGCCTTCAACGTAAGTGCATTAATTGGGCAATTTCCATTTCATTATTAGATTAGCTTCATTGAGGTGTCAACTTTGGTTAGGAATACAGCTTAGAGCCCTTGGTTTAATCACTTATAAGTCGATACAATCACTTGAAAGCTTCCATTATTTCTCAAAGCAAAAGTCAGTGTCTGTTAACTGGTTTGAAGATGCATTAATAACCGCAAAATTCCAATGTGACTAATCAGTATTATCATTACTTTTGCTATTCATATTCTTATATGTCTAGGTAAAAGTACGGATTTGGCAAAATTTAATTATCAGGATAATATGGTACTTAAGATGATAAGTCAGCAATGCCTGCATTTTATTGGACGTTATGCTCGAAATTGATAGGTAATTGCCTTCAAAATTCCTGACCACTGGTGGTCCATTCCATCTTCTTGCTTGTAAAAGCTGGAAATAACTAGCGCGACTCCCATTAGTCAAGCAGTGGAGCAAATTTAAAACGTCTTTTTCTCAATCAAAATTAACAAAATTCCTTCCAAATAGACAGAATTACCACAAGATACCAATTCAGTGTTATTTAGAAGTATCCATTAAAGATTACATCTTAAAGTTGAATCGTTCTTTGGTGTGCCAATTTCGTCATCTGAGGGATGGAGTTACAAAACTGATACCTCAATGAATGAGAGAAGTCAACTATATTATTTCCCATGGGAAATTGCAAATGGGTGTCGAATTCGTGTTCGTTGTTAGCAACCCCTGCTTTTAGCTGTGCATCTCATTTTCTTCTTCCTCAGGCAATACAAATCCGATTGGAACATAAACAGCGGGGGAGAAGTCTTATGAGGCTACTTTTAATTTTGCAAATATTTGCTATAATTTGCTGTACACGTGATTTTAAAGGCGATTGTACTGAATGTGCTCTTTCGTTAAAGTTAATTTGCGTTCATGTATAATGTGTTATCTCATAGATGATGTTTAATTAACTCTAAAATAAAAGAAAGCTTATATTTGTAATTAACAGCTTTAATGGGTAATATTGAGGTGTCTATTTTATTTTAACCCCTTCAGAACGATTTGTTACCAACAGCCGAGTTATAAAACTAGTGAAAATCAAATCACTCCCTCTCTTAGATCTCTTTTGTTTATCGTTTGGCTGATAAGCGAAATTTGTGTCTACATGCCTGAAATTCCTTCAATGATTAACGCACCTTGAGACTAGTCCTATTTTCTTATCGAAAATCACAATTCTCACCCTCTTTTTAAAAGTTTAATTCATTATTCCTAAATCAATGAAATAAATGACACTTGCGCATTGGGAGAAAACTCCCTCTTAATTCTACTCTCTGCATGTGTGCTTTGCTTCGTTACGTTAAGGTGAAATTTTACCTATGTTGCGATTTGGTTACTCTACGCAATCCCCCGCCAGTAGGTTGTTCAGGAATTTATCCTGTCTACACTCTTTTATGGATATTAGTTTCGATTAATTAACTAATTGTAAATTGATTTGGCAGATTTATTTATTATTGCAAAAATTGCACATGCAGATCAATTTTGATAATTTTAACCTCGCTAATGTCAAAGTTCTCAGCTTCGATCCAATCGCCAGCAATTATTAGCAACTCTATTGGCCAATTATAAATATTTCTAATAAATTAAAGTTTGAAAATTATTTAAGCAACGATTAATACGTCTCTCTACTAAAGTTTTAAATCGCTTTAACATAAGTTGCTGTGGAGCTAAATTCATTGACAGAAATTTTGTTTCTTCTCAGACTCCTCAATTATGTGTTTGTTAATGGGATTTTTTCTTCTGTCACTTCATTTCTCGCGTTTCTTTGACCTAGAGCCCACATAAAAAAATTTGTTCCAATGTCAAAATAATTAATTTTGAAGCACTTGCTTCTAAAGCGAGAAAACGTAACGACTCGCCCGATTGGAATATTTCATATCAAGGCCTTCAGTTGGTTTAAATTGAATGACAAAAATCGTTTGTTTTTCCTATAGAAAAGAAATTTTTCGTTTGTATTGTAAAATAAAGCAAAAGGAAATCTGAATGAAATTCAATTTAAAATCCATTTATACACTGAAAAAAGCATTAATAAGCGCTCGTAAATTTATGAGCTATTAATAAAGGCATTTGGTGGAAACAATGTTTTGGAGTAGACATCTGATAAGCAAAACTGGTCAGACAACTGCATAACAGGGAATACATGAGATTGGCAGTGAAATGAACATATTGAGTTATAAACGGGTTTATATACTGGTTGTTAATGCACTTTCCTTAGTAAATTGTGGTTGGTAAGTTCGATTGGAGGGCACCTCGATGAAATTTGTAGTACAAGGTGCTCGAGATTAACTAGACAGTCTCATTATGGGGGAAGTACTTTCAAAAGCTTAAGAATCGGTTCAAAAAAGTTAAAAGTGCCAATTAGCTTGCCTACGATCTCAATCTGCACCCCCCTTCCACCTCGGAGCCAATAACTGGTGCTTTTTATACATTGTCCCAGAAGATCCTCTGAAATTGCCTTCATTGTTCTTCTGTAGTACTGGCACACCTAGTAGTGTATTTACAATAGCCCAAGAGGAGGGGAGTTTGAAAGCCAAACACACACTGAGATGCGTGCATTCGTAATAACTTGGCGGGCAATCATTTGTGACTTTAGCTTAAGCTGTGACAAAGGAGCTGTTTCCTAGCGCAGCCATACATACGACATTTTGTTGACTTCTACCATTCACGATCGAGGCTTTAACTCCTACAGTAGTCAGGAATTCCAATTCAATCTAGGCCCCTAGTGAAAACAAAATGCACAAGGCGGCATCACATTACATCAGTCATGGAGTAGGGGAAGGAGATACATCCAAAAATCATGACAGAATTTGGGCCTGAACCCCCAGAAAAGTTCATTTTTGACCATATGCAAACCAAATACCTCTCGGCAAAAGTATATTTATTTATTTATACTAAATAGCAGGAGTTTCGATAGTTATCATTAGCCCTTTAGTTGACTTCAGGTTTTACAGAGAGAAAGGAAGATCGAAGTGACAGAAATTCGAGGGGGGGGGGGGAAGAAGAGTGCTTTAAAGATGTAAAAGAGACAGACACAAAGGTAGAAAAAAAGATGAGGTGAGTAATGTGGAAGTAGTCGAATATGTGAAATAGTGAGGTGATGGTAGTTTGAAGTCAGAACTCAACTGCTAGTTAATGGACCTTTTTGCCGAATGAGTATACGTTGCCCAGGGTGCACCACATGGAGGCAAGTCTATCGTACACCCCAACTTGGCAAAAATTATTTTACTAGGAAAAGAACAGGAAGTTTACCTCTTTGGCACTTTTATGAGTGCTAGTTTCTTATTACATTGATGAAACATTCAATTTGCATTGGCAATAAAGTTGAAATTTACTTAGCAAGGTTGTGAAACATGTAAACGAAGGAAGGGTTGAACTCGTGAAGGACGTTTAGTGTTCGAAAATATTCCCAAAATATTTATAAAAGCAATCAAGTGGTATTCCTTGAAATTTTTTACAATTGCCTATTAGAAGGTGTTTTATAAAAATCGGATTCTACTTCATTCCCTTTAATTTTTTATAATTTTAATACTTGTTTTATTTGCCATTTGAAATAAATAAATAAATAATTTTTTTATTGGCTTTTTTGATGCCTATCCCACTATCATAGCTAAAGAAATGCGGTTGGTTATTGTCTATTGGAATGCTTTTCAATCTCTTGCTAGAATTGTTCAGATGTTAATGAACTCAGTTTTGTTTGCCATAACATGGAATCTTCTACGACAAGAGTCTTCCTAAAGACAACAGAGTTTTCCGAAATGAACGATCAAGATTTGAATGCTATCAAAAGGAATATATCAAATGGTAGAGAAGTGAAATTCAGTATCTATTTTGGAGTGTGAAAATGATTGTTAATACAAAGTGTTAGGAAGCAGGGTTGCTTACGATTGACTCAATTACTCAGAGTGTTGAGTTGACGACGAGTATCTCGTTAGTCCGTTGCTCTTACTTTTGTAAACTAAAGGGTTCTAATGTTTTCAAAGTGAGATTTCGTAGGTTTTAAGATTATGTTTTCAATATTGATAAGTAATATTCCCTGATCAAGAATTTCTGAGCATGATTACTTGGAGAAAATCTTACTAATTTTAACGAGATAGTCGAATTCACTATGGCAATACATCAGCTTAATTCAAAGTTCGACGGTCGTATTTTAGTGCCTTTATTGAAATTTAAGTCGGCAAAAGTGGAATGATTTATTGCATGAATTAGTCGCAACAAAATTTAGAAATTATTCACTATTTTTCACAAAATTTTCGCTTAAATTTGCATGCTTTAAATTTGTGGTCTATGTCCTATTTGTTGTCACTTATCACGCAAATATGAATATAAAAAAATATCTCAATGGCGTTTCATTGTCATAAAATTTTCATATTAGTATATTTTCCCAAACTGATTTTGAATAATAATTAGTTGGTTCGCCTACAACGGTTCTTGCGGTGTATTTCAAATTTTTTGATCATTTTTAATGTTATTTCTCATTTTAGTTTTTGTGAAATCTAAAATTGAACTTAAATTTGCGTTTAGAAACATACTTTAATTTTATTAATGTTCAATATCTCATTAATATGAGGTGATCATAATTTTCACATTGCTAATACATTTTTTATGATGAGTTAATTAAATTGGCTAACTTGCGCTAAACTTAATAGCGCACCTCTCCTGGGATTAAGATAGAATAATTTTCAGTTCAGACAGAAAAACAATAGAAGGATGTTTAATTCTAATCGTAAAAATATGGATGAAACCAGTAAACTTAATGCTTTATCGATTATAATATCAAAAAGTGTACATTTTGGTTACTATTTTTACTTTAAGTGCATTTTGTTTACTATTATACATAGTGTACAAACCATTACGTAATAGATGGTTTTATGCTTTGGGATAAAATAAGATAAGCACGTTAATCTGCTTATAAGTGTTAAGGTATATTGATAATCCTATTTTATATTTAAGATCTGATTCCGTAATAACTTTATCTCAAATTCAAATTTCCAAACCAAGACAGTTTTACTAACGCAAGCATCCAAATTAGTTTCTGATAATGAGGTTTGATAATTAAACGTCAACTGTTATAGACTTTGAAGAATTACTCCGTATTTTCCAAAATTTTCTTTAATAAAATTATATCCACGGAAATTATTTTGTTATTCATCCAAGAATTGGCAGTAATGGCTTTATCTCTCTTCGACTCAAAACCCTACCTGTCATGTCCTCAAAATCTTTACGATTTACTTTTCCCTATTATAATCCCATTTTCCCTAAAAGTAAATTTTCATTCCTACCTTCATTGTGAGGACTTTCAGATCTTGTGACTTCGTTCATCCATATGTGACCTGATTATCTCAGTTGATAGAGAAAAAGCTAACTTTGAATAGGGTCTAAAGTCGAATTTATTGGTTTAGTCAACTTTGCTTAGGAGGAAACAATCCGATGATACATTCAATAGCATAATCTCTGTTGCCTTCTCTCCTCAATTTCACTTAAACCTTAATCTATAAAGTGCTTAAAAGCTGCTGCCAATCCTTCTAGTTCATAAATGCGAAAATATATGGAAAAAATAGAGTCAATAATTGTTCTATTTAGACAAAGAGGCTAATAGCTTTAAGCAAGAAAGTTAATCAAAGAAATGAGATGACTTTTTGAAATTTATCAAGTTGTAATATGATTTCGTAGCTTAAAGTTTTTAAAGACCTAAATTCTGCCAATTTGATAGGAATCGATTGGTTATCGATTTTCATATTAAAAGCTTCTAATTTATTTAGTATTTTAAGTTCTTTTTCTTTCTGTTCCACCTGTGTATATTTGTTCTCTAGATATTTGCAAAATTTAATTCAATCAGACATGATGATTGAGGTGGAGGTAGGGGGGGGGGCAAATTTTCAGTTTGTCAGTCAGTCTATCAAAACAACAGATAATTTGATTTGCTTTTAAATTCAAAACGCAAGGAATCATCGAGTTTCTGTCCTGGCATGCATTAAGCTGTTTAGGGTAGCCTCTTATAATAAATCAATAAAGCGGATAAGCGACTTAGAGACCACCAATGATAACTGTTTGGCCCGAAGCCCTGAACCTTGTTTATCGACGAGCTGCCAATATCATACTGACAGTTATCAGGAAGGAGATAAAAATTTTCTTCCCCATTTCCTCATTTGGAACAGCACTCAGGCGTTCTTTCCTCGTAAGAAACTTTTATCTTCGGATATATTTGGCTACAATTTTCTTTGAGGTTTGAGATGTGCAGACCGGTGAATAACACTTTTAGGCACATCTTATTTATTAAGATCCTCAGTGCGCATAAAATGGCAAAAGAAATACTTCACTTTTTAGGAAGTAGAACGGTATGTGGACTGATCATACATTCACTAAATGGGAATATCTACTATAGTAATTTCGAAATGATGTAGACATTCAAAGATATTTCCCAAATTGTATGGATGGCTAACTGTGTAATGGAGGGATAAAATGTGTGCGCATTGAAAATGTTCCAGAGTGTATGGAAGTCTGCGCAATTCCAAGTAAGTCTAGAAGCATGGATCAAGTAGTTTTACTATTTTGTATTTAATGAATCAATGGGGGGGGGGTGTTATTTGCAAATAGGCATAATTGTTTTTTTTAAAGTTTAGTTTCAGGTTGCTTAACCACCTCGAAATTCTTTTCAGTGCAATGCTCTTTCCTGTATCAATTAAAACTTAACGAGTTAGACTGATTTGCCGTTAAATAAATAACGGTTTGACTACACCGAGGAGAATTTTCTCTCCTCTCAATAATAAATTAAATTAAAAAAATACGGAAAGGCTTTTCGTGCGCACTCTGAGAGAACTAGCGAAACTGCTTAATATATCTTTGTTAATTACAAAATGCGCTTTCCTCATTCTGTATGCATGCATTTCTTGCGATCCTCATGCATGAAGATGAAGAGGGGCTTTCCACTATTTGCGCATTTGAAAAGAGGTGAACTAACAAGGCGACTTTCTAATTATGCATTTGCGCCAAGTTAGATACATCTATCCTACTTTATTTTTTGTAGGAAATTAAGCATACATATTTCAAAAGACCAATTTTTACATGGTTGTTTTAATTTAAACAGATGAGCTTTAGTTTACTTATTGCTATTTTAAGTATGAAGATGTTGAGGCATTCCCACCTGTGAGTGCTTTTTTGGAGTTAATTTCCACTCAATTCTTAAAGTCGAATGATTGGAAATAAAATCTGACTACTTGAGTTGAGGCTAATTATTGATCATTAATTTTTCACTTCCTTGGCTTTACTATAATGCAATCAACTTGCCTATTTCAAAGTTTTCCACGTTCTGTTCACTTGAATTCTTTTTTTCTCTAGCTTATTTACATTATTGTAGCTGAATTAAAGATTTACTCTCCCACTCAAAACTTAGCGTTTCAATTAGTATGCAGACTACTGCTTTCTTCTAGACTTTTAGAAAGATGCTTTTTTTCTTAAGGAATTTCTCCCGGCATAAAAGAATGCTTCTTCAACGATGTATGCAGATATTTTGCTCAGTCGTTTCAAATCTTTATTGGTTAATGATTACCTATGGTCATAGAAGTTAAAAGCATGCCATTTATTACTCATATGTCTTATTTTTTATTTACGCCTTCTAGAGGTACTTAGCTTATACCCTAGCGTTATGGTTTTTGACAGCTTTTAACTAGAGGTGTATTGGTTATTGTAATTGCTCGTTATTCTTTACAATTTAAGTACAGAATTCGTACTGCAGAAAACTGCGCTGAATTGATATGGTCTTAGTCTCATTTATCCAAGATTGTAAATAAATGTGCTAATTGATAAAGTACCTATCACATGCGTTAAATCAAGGTTAAGCTTTTTTCAAATTTAATGTGATAATAAGATTCATGATTTCCTTGAAGTGTATAGTGTAATTTTATGAACAGATTGTCCCCGGAAATGATGAATCATTCTGTCTTTCAACGAGTTTCAACATTTTAGAGTTGTTGAATGATAGTGCTGCAATACTTATCGACTTGATTAAATTTTAAATTCTTGAATTACTGTTTTTAAGTTGTCTGTTCACTTTGCCATCAGATTCAAATCTTTCCCATATTGCTTCCGCGACCACCCACCAGCCTCTAAGTCTATATTCATCCCTTAAAATTTAAATATTTAATTCACTTTATATACTTTAATGCTTTTATACACAATAATTGGATTTGTCAAGCATTTTCTCTCTTTATTACCTGAAATTAGGTGCATAGTTTATGTTCAATGGTTGGTATATGATATATTTGGCATCAGCTGTCGATTTAAGCCTGTGAAATATACTGTGCACCAATGCAAAGTCTTAGCTTCAATGAACAAGTTCGCTTTCAATCAATTTCATTTAAAGCACAAATCGAATAATGTCGTTCAGAATTCATTTCCTTAAAGCATTTCTAAGAATGCATGGAAGTTCGTCAACTATTTATCGCTCACGGGATCACAGTAATTTCAGTTAGCTTAAAGATACTATTAGATGTGACTAAACCTTCAACCACTCGATATATTTAATTCCAATTGATGTGTTCTTTTATATATTCACATCTTCATAGTTTATTTGAAGGAAACTTTTAAGAAACGACTTAGGTTTAACATGTGGAAAGAAATTAACTTTATATCACTCTCAACAATTGCTCTTTTCTAAATATAATTCCAACGAAGCTTGTCTTGGCTTACTCTGGACACTTTTAAAGCATTTCTAATTTTACTTAGCAGTGTATTTTTAATGATATATTAACCTCGTCTAACCCGATGTTTGCACAAACACTTTTTAATTTAGTAAAAATTGTAAATAAAAAATCTACAAACAAAGATTTAAAATAGTATTTTATTCTGTTTGACTTACAGTTTACCTCTCCTTAATTTTACTGTTCTACCAAGAAACACAAAAAATGTATCTGACCACTTTTCTACTAATTTTACCTCCTTAACTTTGCGAACGCCAAAATCGTAGTCAATCGTACTCCAATCCGTATCGACTCCGTGTTTTGAAAAAATAAGCGAATTTTGTGAAAGTACAAGTGGTATGTTTTTGAAAGCGAATGCACTTCTTTGTTAATGCAAGCGTTCCCCATTCTCGATGGCATTTAATGTCTAATCCCAATTAACACCACAAATACCCTAATGGCGCAAAGCACCGGAAAACCAATTTTAACTTCAAGAACTAAGTTGGTCAAATTTCTTCCCCACAATTTTGCAGCTGTAGCTTTGGAAGCTCCACACTGCCCTCTCCAAGTTCTATTATTATGGGGGTGAATATCAAAGGGTAGTTTATTTTTAAATTTGAGGGATTGGAGAAATAAAATGCCACCAAAATAGGGTGTTATGTTACGTTTAGGGTATATGATGACCATCTTACAAGCAGCATAGTTAATACATTTTCATAAGGTGTTGGCTAAGTAGGATGTTGTTTTAATCTACGTCACCGGCCAGTTTTTAATTTGCAAAAAAATTACACGTGAAAGGTGGTATTCTAAATTAAGCGCACTTTTCGTCAGTAAAATCACCTGCCCCTGGACATGTCTAGGTAATTCCCACCCAGGAAAAGAAATTAAAGCAGACATCTTAACAAACTAAACACTTAATTTGTATTCCTATTATTGGTATTTGAGTGTTAGAACACCGTCAGAGCTATAAAGATTTTTATCTAGACCGCTTATTTTCGATAAAAAATAGGCCAAATCAGAGACCCCCTGAAGGAAATGATCATCCCAAGACAAGACACACTCAGTGGAATAGAACGCTTATAAGTAGGCACATCACAAATGTAAGCCAGGCTTATGGGAAGAGACACTGCCTGTCTACTCTAAATGCGTTAGCTGCCGATGACTTTTAGCCTAATCTAGACAATGTACCCTCGTTTGGTGCACCTAGGTGTGTGCCAACTTCCTTTATTTTTGAAACTTGTAACTTGCTTGTTTGAGTCCTTCCAGATAGATAACTGTGTAACATTTTGGGCAAGTACATCGAGTAGTCAGCGTATGAGTCTGAAATCTCAGAAGTCAAGAGAATGTTGTTTATCGATGTACATGCAGTGGTAAGGTAGACCATGATTGGATTAGGTTACTTTTAAGCCATAGAGAGTCGGTATAATGCGGTTTTTTCTATGGGACATCATGCTGTTAAATTTTTCAAAATGAATTTAAGAAAATATTTCTGCAATTTGCTTTACTCTTTTCATTAGGCTCAGCGGAGAAGTCGTCTCGACATGGCGCTGAGGATAAAGCCGCCGCAGCAATGAACTCAATGCGTTCGCTAATCCAACGACGTTTGGCCGATCGATCGGACATATTCGCAGCCATTTTCGATATCTTTAAAATTGATGGAAATGATGAGGCAGCTCGAGCAGAACGTCTAGCTGAAGTTGAGCGGTCCATTCTCTCGGGGGCATCTCAATGGTCTGCCAAATTGGCGATCACCGGTGGGTTGAATGGATGGATGATTGAATAATTAGGCATATGGATTACTTTTTCCAAAATTAGAGCCGATTTGTACTACTTCTATGAATTTGTACCGTTGCATTTGGCTCAGATCGGGATAGAAAGGTGAATGGCAGTTACCACAGCATTAGTTCAGGCAAAGATTGTCATAAAATTGATCAAGACCTCGTCCGAGCGTCGACAGTTGTCGGGATCGACTTAGGCTTGGTTGTCGAAAGGTTAAGAGCTAGGGTCTGGTAATTTATCATTCCGAGAAAATGCTTTGACTCTGGGCCTCTGAACTCTAATTGTCATCTTCCTTTTGGTCTTGAAATTAATCCGGAAAAAGATTAACAGTTTGTGTGAAGTTCTTTTTGTGGTTTGGCATCTCGAATCCTTTTATCCTCCTTTATTGCTTGCTTCTGGACCCTAAGGTGCTCATCATTGATCAAATTAGGCTTTTCGAGCCAGTTAGTGCTCTATGGATGCTGCATTAATAAATTCATATGTAATACATTACAATTTGGAAAATACAAAATGAATTTCTCAGGTCGCACCGCTCAGTAAAATCTCAGATCTTCCACCTGAGAAAGCATGATCACAAAAGATGCCCCTAAGAATGATTTTGACTGTTAAACTTTTCTAACTTGTGTTAGTGAAACAGAAATAGCAGAATGAATTAACATGGAAGAAACAATAAGTAATTCAGATGGGACTGTGGGAAAATTTTTGCCATAACATTAATGTAGAAATTGGAAACTCGGATATTCCCAATCTCCAGCCACTATCAGATTCTTTTGTTCACAGAATATGGAATGTGTTGCTTTTATCTAGAAGAAGATTAAACCTGTATGAATTGGTTTGAAAAATGTAAGAATGCTTTTACGAAGCGGCCTTGCTCGTATCTCAAATGAAGAAAATGTCAGTCTTTTGTTACGCAGGATTGGAACTACTAAATATGGAAGGCTAAAAGTCTCACCCTTCCAAACGTAGTTTCATATCTTTCAGCAAAATTATTATGGTTCTGTCTATTTCAATGGAGCCTCAAAACTCTGAAAATGAATCAAATGCCCTCCCTAACTTGGTGTGTGAGTACACATTTCGGACTCGAAAATTTTTCTACATGTTGAAAGAGGTTTTCTAGAATTTTGTCCAACTGACGTCTATTGTCGAATCCTCAGAATGCTTAAAGCACGTTGTTAATTATATTATTGGATCTCTCTGATGAATATTGGAAGTTGTATATTCGCTATGACTGCAATATGGATTTGAAGATATATATATTTATTTATTTATTTCAAATGGCAGGCATTATGATAGGTATTATTAGCCCTTTAGTTGACTTCGGGCTACACAGAGGGGAGGAGGAACATCCAACTGGTAAAAAGTCGAGAGGGGGAAGAATAATGATACACAGACGTAAAAGAGACAGACGGACACAAAGGTAGAGAAAAAGGTGAGGTGAATACTGTGGAATTATTCGAATATGAAATTCAATAGGGTCATGGTAGTTTGAAGTCCGAAGTCAACTGCCGATTTATAGACTTTTTTGCCGTATGAGTATACGTTGCCCAGGGTGCACCACGTGGAGGTAAGTCTATCGCACACCCCGGATTTGAAGATATCTACTAAAACAAATTCAAGGTAATAGCTTGTATCAGTGTGTTTCCTCTCTCCGAGAAACTTCCATGTGAATGCGAAATTTTAAATAAATCTGATTAAATATCTTCAATATTTCCACATGCATCGCTTATGCGATTAGGAATCAATGTGCTGACCGGAACCAGAATGCAGAAAGAAGATCGGTGTTTGTGTGTTTTAAGCGACGGTAAATCAGGTGATGGGACCAGTGGGTAGCTCGAAGGTGAATATGGGGCGAAATGCAACTTCACGGATGAACCCTCCCCCCCCCCCCGAGCTCCTCCCCAATATCTTGACTCAATGAATTTTAACCGAAATTAAAATGGGGCACTGCCAATTCGCAAAAGAATGGCGATTAAAGTAGCCTATTCTCACTTAATGCTTCTTAAAGCAATACCCCAAATTAGACAACTTCCGATAGTGAATATACTTAAGGGTGTATTGGAAAATTCGACAACTGGTGAGAAGAAACTGATAATGGAGTAAAAAATGAATTTAAGGAGTCAGAAAGTAGAATCTACTATTTATGTCAGTTATACATCCCTTCGATTTGTATTTCTGTCCCATTCGTATAGTTCAAGGTCACAAACAAATTGTATTAGTGCTTAATTGCACAGTTCGTGTTTTCTATGTCTGATGAACTAAATCCACTAAGTACAATAGCAACACTTAGTTAGAAGGAATATAGCCTGCAGCCTTATTTTCTGCAACTTTATTCGATAAGCATGGCTAATCATTCACATCACGGGGCACACATCAGCCATCTCCGATCTTGTGACCTCTGTCTTGGCAGAAAGGAAGGTTATCCACTGTTCCAACGGAGGAGTGATTAATCGATGCTCAATTCTCTACTGATGTCTTCTGATGCAAACTTCGTACTGACTAGTATTAATCGTTCCTGTTAGTATAACTATTTACCGAATCATCACTGATGAGAATCGCTGCATGCATTATTGACACTTTTCTTATAAAGTTATTTATTTATTTTTAGAATTAGAAAATTTTCCATAGTGAATACACCCGTCTTTCGTCTGTCGACTTTGTTCTCGTAGTTTTTCCACAAAGTTAACAAAAGGTAATATTTATGCGCCATTACAAATGGCAGGGTTTCATTCCCAAAGCATGCTAGTCGCAAACTATTTCAACTTCATTGATGAATAGTTAGATCAGTAATTGATCTTTCATTGCCAAAGCGAGAATGCTCAACTCTCAACTGTGGAAAATGATCTAAAATAGGAAAGTATCAGAATACGAAAGTTAGGAAAGGTAAATTGGAGCGTTCTGTTTCCATCATGTTTTCTCACTTTTTCATATTGGTGTTCGAAGGTCTAAACTTTCAACCCTTTTAAAACCTGGCTCTAATGCAAGCATTGTCATATTTGTAAAAGTATAATATATTTCTGTGTAAATTCAGGTTGTGTTTTCGAAAAATCGTCAACTGTTAGAGTGCTAATTGCAACTCTCTATGCGCTGCCACGGGACTGCAACACTAAATATCTGCTACAGGAGAAGGATTAAAATACTTATGAAAGACAGTTTGTTCAGAAGAATTATATTCTTGCAGAGTAGCGGACTGAATCAAGAACCGAGTATAAACGGGCGTTTGAAATTGGTTGGCTAGGTGGGAGGCAGTGTGGTACCTGTGTACCCAGTCTCATAGGTTTCGTTTACCATATTTCTTTACACTAACTGTAGTTGGATAAAGTGCCCAAAATCGGTCAGCCACTTTATTGTATTTCACTGGGTTCTCGCTATTGGTACTGACACCTCCTTCCATCTAGTTATTCGTAAGAGTATCAAAAGTTTTATGTGAGGATATCTAGCCAAACTTAGTCCTGGGTCTTGGAGTGTGTTTGCTTGGGATAAATGTCACTTTTATGGGACGTTCTCTATGGATACGTGTCAGTAGTAAGTTTTGGCCTATAATTATTTTAGCTCTACATAAATCTTATATTCAAATAAACATAATTATAGTAATTTTAAATCGCCCCACTCCAGACGTCAATTCAATTACAAGTCTTGCTATTGGCTCCAACGTGTATTATTAATTAATTTCGGGCTACAGTCAAATTAATAAATTGAAAATTATTGCACATGAGGTTATCTTACCTCGAAGTGGTTCATTAGATTGATTAAACGTGTTTCGCTAAATGAATTTTAATTTGAACAGGAAAATTGTCCTCTAAATGGAGTTGCATGTGTTTTCTTTGTATTTTTATCTTTTATCTCGCTAATTGAGAATGGGCTCAATACAAGCACGCCTCTCTCCCCCCCCCCTCCTCTTTTGCTTTTAATTATAGTGTCTCTTATTTAGGTCACTCATGGGCTGGCTTTATAGCCTCTATTAGAGTTCCATTGGGAGCAGATTCAAGCAACATTTTTGAGGGGAGTAGGAGGGGGGGAGGTGGAGAGTTCCGTCCCATTTTCTCAATCAGTTAATTTATTTGTCAATAAAAGGAAATAATTGCTATAATAGGGGCAGTTGACATATTACTTAAAGTGCTACCTCGTTGGGCAATCTACAGCTCACACACACCAAATTGGTAAACCTACTTCACTGAGTTAAAAGGTTATGTGTAAAGTAGTCAAGTGCTTGCCTTACGTTAGTGAGTCTCATGCGTAACTTTCCATAGATTAAATTTGGTCATTTCGTTTCGAGATTTTACATTTATGCAAACATGAAGTTTAAATTCTCGAATAACGCCTTTCATTTTGATTGATTACGAAATAAAACAAGTGTTAAATAGTAATTTAGTAGCATAGATTTATATTGACATCAGTGGGGTTTCAAAGAGTTCTTTAGGAGGTGGGTGTTGGTGGTGAGCAAAACAACCGAAGGACCTAAGCGAATGGAAATTAGTTCGATTAATGCCAGTTTGACCTCTCTATGCTATAAAGGTCAACTATAAGAGTACTTCAAACTGCAGTCAATGCGAAGTCACAACGGTATAGTTTGGTGTCTGAAGAGGCTTGATGCTTCCCTTAATAAAGAAAAGTATATTCAATTTGCTGTCACTAAGTTTCGTTTTCCTCATGGAGACAGGTAACAGGTGTTCTAATTTTAAATTATCTGTTCCTTCACATTCCATCACCTATGTGAGATTGGGCTTATAAATTAAACTAATTATATTAGGCGTTTGAACAAAAGATTACAAAAGGGAACTGCTTCACGTAATATCCAATTGGACACTGAAGTTAAAAGAAGCCATTTATTTGGCCCACCTTCTGCAGAAAAGCCACAATGTAAGCGACTTTATTCCAGTTTGAAAATTACAGAAGTCTCTAATTTTTCCTCCAACAATTCTGATTTAAAAATAAAGCACAGTTACACTGTCGGCTTTTTTACTCACCTTCTCTCTTTAAGCAGAATTAATTGTCAAATTAGTATTTTTTCCTTAAAATGCGCTCAAGGTCACTTCAGAGATTAGATGACAAGTTGCATCTCAATTCCACGTAAAATGTTTACAATGTACTCCGCAGAATTTTGCTGTCTGACTTTAATTTTTTGGGTTTATAATCGGGGCTTACAAAAAACTCCAAGCGTGGCCTCTTGCAGTTTTGTTTTAGCTTCTATCTACTTTAATTACTATTATTATTATTATCATAAAATGCTAATTAAATTTAATTCAACGGATCGACTATATGAGGTACGCAAGTCTATTTAACCACCATTTTAAAGGTCATAAAGAAGCATATTGCTGTCTAACAAGCACCGAAAATTCAAACAGTCTTCCCAAGCGGAGAGGGGAGAACCTTTAACTCCAGAAAATTCAACAAAAGCTGCTCTTATTGTCGAGGCCATAAGGAAATAGTACTTAAAACAATTTAACTCAAAGTCTGGGGGGATCATAAATATGTAGGTCAATGAGTTTCGAATCAATTTGCAATTGAATGCATCGCCATATGTCTAATTGGGCTCTACCAAAATATGCTAGAAAAGTGAAGATCGGTATTTGTAGCTAACATCGTAACTCTCCTTATTTCCTCAGGAGAAAAGTGGGCTGTAACAATGATTTTAACATAAAAGCAAGTTATTGGGTAGCATCGGTGGGTGATGGTGGTGGTGGTGGTGGTGGTGGGGGGGGGGGGGGGGGGGGGGGGGGGGGGTGGGGGAGAGTCCTCCCTAACTACGCATGGGCATAGACTAAATATAGGTACCAGGGCGACTGCTTATCTGGAGTCATGCCCTAAAGCACTTCTGACAATCAATACGCTAAAAAATATCTTTGTTCAAATGTGCGATGCGAGAGGACACTGAAAAATAAATTTCGACTTCAACGGCTTCAACTTAATGAGGACTTATCATCCTGATTAAAACGCAGATGCAGAAAGATTTTACCTCTAAAAGTGCTGTCATTAGGACTGGATAAATGTAGACTACGCCGTTTATATAACCAGAGCAGCCTGAAGGTTGCTGGGGAAGCCAGCCCATTATATTAATAAATATCTTGAATTTCAGATATTAATACGAAGTGTTTCTTTGTGGAACATCAGTCATGTCTAATCGGGTGATGATTGGCCGCTAGTTTTAAGATTAAATGGCTCTTTATTGCTCCAAGGTCTAGGTTTTCATTGTCCTCTTCTATCCCAAGTATGTTTTTTATGATTTTTCCCGCTAAGCATTATTAATCCTGGGCAACTATTTTCTTACGTCGAATGCTCTTGGGCCTTAAATGATTAACATCAAACAAAGAAACCTGGTCTTTTTCACTCTGGAAGTCACGTTTAGGGAGTTAAAGCAAACAAAATTGACGTCGTCGTATTGTTACTCCTTCAAGAGTCAATGATTTACGAACTCTAATAGACTCTTAAGAGATCTCAATTACTATCTACTCGCTTCACTTATAGCCTAAATAGTTAGCTAGATCAATGAAAATTTCCGTAAATCGTTTATCCTGTTTTTTTTTCATTTTGTAGTTAAATCTGCACAGGGCCTAATCGGGAAGGATAAGAGCGGTCGAAGTGATCCCTACGTAACCGTACAGGTTGGAAAGGTTCGACGACGTACCAAAACTGTCCCTCAGGAACTTAATCCCACGTGGGATGAAAAGTTTTACTTGTGCGTTCACTCTTTTTTTCTTTCACTAACTTTGAGTAAAAAATCTATTGAATAGGCTTTTAAAACACTCATAAATATATTGAACAAAATATTTTCAATATCAATCTTTGTACAGAGGTAGCATCTTAGTATTTTTCTGGTGATAACCTTGAATTATAGCATTTCTAGAATTAGCCAAATTTGACTAGTGAGGCTAGCCATTCCACTTACTAAATACGAACCAATGGGTTCCCCATCAATGACCTCTGACATAGTTGGCGAGTTATTAATTAGACTGTCAAGATGTGATTCTGCCATTTTATTGCTTAAATACTCGCACCAGGGTCAACCAAAATCCTATCAACTTGTTTTAAAATGCAAAAAAAAACAATTTTATGGCCATACTGTCAAAGACGAGATGTTGAAATCACGGATCAAGTATTACTAAAATATCCGCAGCCGCTTAACATAGAACCCAATCTATGACTGCATGGGCTCATTGTTTCAACTCAGGAAAGTCCTTAGATGAATTGGATTATGCAATAATACTATCTAATCGAATTACTTCTGCACTCGTTAAGTAAATCTTTAATAGGCCAACTGTGAGTAGGTAGTACAAGGCACTCCTGTTTTCAATAAATGAACCGCGTAAACATTTAAATAGACCACAGCTAAATTCGAAGTCGCATATCAAGGCAAATGCTTGAATTCCCCCCTACCCCATCCCCCCCCCCGCAATTAGTTTTGTGACATTCCTCCTGGTTAATTTTTGCAAAGTATGGCAAATGGAGATAATCTCTTTGCAAGTTACTAATAATCATCTCCTTCATTTTCGATATTGTAGCGAATGTCACAATGCCTCAGATCGAATTAAGGTCAGAATATGGTACGTTTACTGTTCATTGTTGTATTCCAACTTTAGCCTGTAACCAATATTTTATTTCGTCTTTCCTACCTTTGATTATAATTTCACCAAAGAAAAAGGGGGTTTATAATTAGAGGATGATATTTGTGCTTGGTTCCAAATTTGAATATTCCATTTTCTATTTCTCTTTTAGGGATGAAGACAACGATCTGAAGTCTAAAATTCGTCAGAAATTTACCCGAGAATCGGATGACTTCCTCGGTCAGGCAATCATTGAAGTACGAACCCTAGGTGGAGAGATGGATTTGTGGTACAACCTCGGTAAATACATATTTATATATAGATGATACTTATTTGAGCCGTGTGTGTATAATAATTAACTTTCAAATTTCCTGATAATGCTTCCTAGAAAAGCGAACTGACAAATCCGCTGTTTCCGGGGCCATTCGTCTGAATATTTCCATTGAAATTAAAGGTGAAGAGAACTCCGCTCCATACCACATTCAATACACATGTCTCCACGAAGTGAGTATTAAGTTCTTCTCTTATTTACCCTTTTGGGTCATTTCAAAGGCATATATGTGATATGTTCATGCATTATTACAGGTACTTACGACTAAGGTTATCACATTGCTATTGAAATAGAATTATGCTTTAATTCTTTGAAAAAATGCGTCTGACCTTCAACTAGCGCATCCACCTCTAGTGAATTCGTCTGTTTTTCCAGATTGTTCAGTTAATAATTTCACTGCATTTTGTTTGTGTAGCATACTGCATGACAGTATTTTGAGCTCTCTTGAATTCACTTTCTATTGTAGTGTATATTTAATTACCTGTGTGAAAAAAATCCTCCTGTTTATTTGCCCACCCAAACACCCAAAAGGAAATCAGTGCCGGTGAGTATAGTTATTACACTTCAGGGTCTTCATTAAGTCGAATGCTGTTGAGGTTAAATCATGTTGGTCTCATTCCTTACAGGAAGAACTTTGGCGGGTCTTTTTCGATTCCCTCGGTCAGGAAATCTCTGACGAATTCGCCATGCGATACGGCATCGAGAGCATCTTTCAGGCCATGACGTAAGTTCTATTTGAGCATTTCATGCATCCGCGTGCTGTAGATGTGCCTTCTTCCCTCATTTATTGAAGAGTGATTCACAGATGTAAAAGAGACAGACACAAAGGTAGAAAAAGGGTGAAGGATGTAAAAGAGACAGACACAAAGGTAGAAAAAGGGTGAGTACTGTGAAAGTGGTGGAATATGGCATGTAATGGGGTGATGGTAGTTTGAAGTGAGAAGTCAACTGCCA
>UZAE01000009.1:0-66812 GCA_900617975.1 Rodentolepis nana | reverse complement strand
GGGGACAAAATAATGATTCACAGATGCAACAGTGACAGACAGAGAAAAAGGCAGAGAAAAGGTAAGATGAGTACTGTGAAAGGGGTCGAATATGACATACAGTGGGGTGATGGTAGTTTGAAGTGAGAAGTCAACTGCCAGTTAATAGACATTTTTGCCGTATGAGTATACGTTGCCCAGGGTGCATCACGTGGAGGTAAGTCTATCGCACACCCCTCAATGAGATATAAGGATTTACGTTTTGGTACCTAAGGGCTTAATGTACCTTCAAACATTTCCCGATATTCTGTTGTAGGTTAAAAGGTAACCTCATTGCTGCTAGTAGTTTTTTAATACTTTTGAAGCTTTTGTAACGACTCCGCAGTTTCTTTCCTTTGAATTATCATCATTATTAGTTATTGTAGTCGCGTAACAACTTTCTGAACAGTGAGAAAGGCGGCAAAAAAGTTTTGAATTCGACAGTTATTTCTAAGTGGAGGAAAGTGATCTTGCAGGTTCTGCAGCCCATTAACGCAATTTAGTTTCGTGTCGTGGTTGGGTATTTGTTCTGCTGCGAGTTGTGGTAAGGATCATAGAGCAAGTGAATATACACAGCTGTAATCTACAAGCTCCGAACTTGGGCTGGGGAGTTATTAAATTTTCGACAGCCATTTGGAAAAGTATTAGCAAAGCTTTAGTGTAGATAGGGGTGACTTCACATTTTTTATCATTCTCTTTATTGACCAGAATTAGCTCATGCAGTTGGCGCTCTTTATCACTGGACATCTTCCAATGAAAACTGGTTAAGCCAAAGAGCCTTTTCAACCGCACGAATGAGACAGTGTTAGTCACATAATAATATTTTATCAGGGGTGAGGAGAATAGATTTCACATCTCAAATGGCGTTGGAAATTGAGGACATTCTCCATGAATTAGTCGTCATTGTAAGCTTAACCTTCAAATTCTTTAAGAAACCTACTAAAAGCGACATGCACACACACGCACACACATACTGAATAAACGTCGAAAAGCTATTCATGTCAGGCAGATAACGTAGATTGAATTTAAGTTAATGTTAGTTTGTTTAAACTGCACTAGAATCAGGATTTGGTACATTTAAATATTCTGAAATGCATTGTTTCTTTATTTTGCATTAGATTCTCCTAGTTGGGAAGTCGGTGAATTTCCTCATTCACGTATGTAATGATTCTCTCAATTTCAAAGACCTGGAGGCTATTCGCAACACTCGATTAAAACAAAGTAATTCGCTTAAACTTTATTCACTTCTCTATTTCATTAACGTCTTTTCTTTTAGTTGAGGCAATATTTAATCAGACGTTTGATCGTTCTTTTGATCGAATGATTTCAACAGCCTATACGCACGTTTCCAAACACCTCCTTGAAATACTCTTTCAGAAGTATCATCTAATGGATCATCTAACGGTAAGAGCCCTGCTCCGTTATAATAAAAGGTGTTGGTTAAATTGAATTAGACAGCATTTTTTGCCTTACTTTCACAGTGAAAGGCTTATCATCAGATCCTTCAAAACTTGGCGAGTTTTTGTTGTGATTTGAGCATTGATTTAGTTTTAATGAGTGGTATAATCAATAATTAGTCATCAACATGTATAGTCATATTGTAATCGATTATGCAACGTGGTCAAAATGCTACTTTAATCAACGTTTGTTGATTTGCTTTGTTTAGAAGTTAGTTTTGGCCGAATCGGTTTGGTTGTGATTTGGTTGAGCCCAATGTTGCAGTCAGTAAATGCCCATTTTAACGCAGAATTGCAATAGGAAATCCTTTCAGCTGAGAGTTTTTTGGTTTCGCCAACTTATTATAAAGTAGCACTATATAAAATAAGACGGGTAAAATGAAGATTAGATCCAAAAGATTACAAGTTCACAAAGTGCAATCTATGAACGGAGATGAACCACCATTACGAGCCATAGCGATAGTTGGCTGTAAGGCCTGATCCAGCAATGGCTGTAGGTAGCTCCCAGTTCGGTTTCCCCATTACTCCACTCTGTGTGCAGCACGTGTCTCAGTTTGATCCTCGTATTGGGATCTTTCCATGTTAAATCTATCGATTGGCAAATTAACTTTTGACTTCAAATCAAAACAAAACTATTTTCTTTCTTCATAAATTAATGTTACAATATTCTTACACGCTTCTCATTCACTGAAGCCATGTTTTTTGTTATTAAAAATTTTATTTGGTGTTCACCTAGGCTTGTAGAAAGTTCCTACTTCTGGGCCAAGGTGACTTCATTCAACGCCTAATAGATCTGCTACAGTGAGTATCTGTCATAGTTTTCCAACTACATTTTCTTGCATAGAAGTGTTAGCATATCACTGTTCTGGTTTTTTTAGAGTAGAGCTTGATGAGCCTGCCTGCAACATAATGCGTCATCGACTCAATGAGTTTCTGGAAACAGCCATCCGCGACACTAATGCTCAATATGAGGACTCTGAAATCCTTCGGCGCCTTAATGTAGAGGTTCTTGAAACTGCTGAAGGTAAGTGGTCATTTTTAGTTTTACCTTTTCCATCTGTATGTATCTGGTCACTTTAGTTTTTTTCAATAAAGATTACATTTAAAAATAGTTTAATTCGCTTACGTTGTCCGAATGGTATCCCATATAGTTTCTCTACAGTCAGAGTTGGTTGACGAGCTGTTTCGTGGTTAGTATAAAATTAATAGTTAATCTCTAGTCGTAGCCATTTTGATTTTCTATTGCCTGTGTTACTGGTGCGTAGCTCTATATCCGTCATATGTAAGCGATATTACTTATCAGTCTAATATATCATCCACTTTGCTAATGACATATTCATGAAAAGGTACTAGTGCTTCTATCAATACAAACTATGAGATGACTTACCAACTGTTCCGTAGTTGAATCGTTAAAAGCGCATTAAGATCACATGAAATCCTATCTTCCAGATTTTCCGTTTCAAGGGGCTGATAAGACTTCGTGAGAAAATGGAAATGATGGATAGTTCATAAAATTCGCTACTTCCTACTTCTTCCTCACCATCATCGTGTGTTTCTTTGATTCCTTGAAAATAATGCCAGATTCTCCCTTTTATGCTAACTCTTTAGTTGGATAGTACTCCACTTGAGTCTAGAGCAACAGGATCCAGGTGTATTGCGATGAGTATTCATATTTATCATCACCTAGAAATAACTTAAAGAAGCTTCAAGACATTCTTGAGTCGTAATTGGAATGGAATGATGGAAATGATTGTTTAGTGCCTGGATTTATTTACTTGGGGGGGGGGGCCGAGTTATGATGAGTTCTTATGCAAGGTTGGTTTGAGTTGGTGGAAAGTGGGGGATCAGTCTAATTGAGAGAATCTAGAGAGCCTTTAAAATAGTGTTGGACGATAAAGACATGTTTAAACTTGTAAATCGCTGTTGTGTTTAAAGTTATGGCATTTGTCTGAGAACCTTCCGACCCACCCTCGCAGTTTAACTAAGATTCTATGTAAGAATATAAAGGTCTACGATAGAATAAGACTGGAATAAATAGCCATTAAAGTGCACAAGGACAATAGGAAATAATCGTCATCTTGCCACAATGATCGCCATGTTCGAACCAATACGGTACCGTGTAGTTGCCTATGTCTAGTCCATTCTGTGTCTAGGCCATCACATGCAAGCATTCATGTTGATATCATAGCCTATTTCACTTCGTCAATAGCAATGTGCTTAGTGGTATACGGAATGTTAGTTCAAGCTTACGTTACTTCTTCATCATTTAGGTGACAGTGGTTGGGATGTATTTTCCTTGGGATACACGATAGACGGACCTCTCACTACCATCTTCCCACCCGAATGCCGCCTCTTCTATTTGAAGGCTTTCAGTTTTCTCTGGCGTCTCAAACGAATGGAATTCATGTTAAGTGCTCTTTGGCGGGACCAGCTCTCGTTGGCTCGAAAGCCCTATGCTCTTGCAGATGATCTCGCCCCTATTCTCCACGTTGTTCAACTTCTTGGAGCTGAATTCCGTCATTTCATCCTTCAGCTCCAGTATTACGTCAATTTCGAGGTATTTATCTCTTATTTCAAGAGTGTACTGGATATCATGGAAATCCATTTAAACTTTTACTCGTTTTAAGGCTCTAGAATGTGCCTGGCTTGACTTGGCAAAGGTGCTTCAAAGTGCAAATGATTTGGATGAAGTGATTGCGGCACATCAGGCATTCCTGGAGAGCGTGGTAGCTCGATGTTTGTTGGATCAGAACTCGAGAGATCTACGATACCATCTGAGAGCTATCTTTGATTTGATTATCAATTTCTTCCAACTTAACCAGGATCTCCAGAACTTGGCCAATGATGAAGAGGATGTAAGAGCTGAATTGCAACACGAGGTAGGCATTATTATCGTGTTGAATTCTTATCTTGGGGAATCGTTATTGTTGTAATGCCCTGTTTTCCTCTTAGATTGATGCGTCGGCAAAAACTGGCAACTGGGGAACTTGTGCTGGGCCTGAATGCCGAGAAGTGGCTAGGCGCAAAATGTTTGTGGAAGCTACGATAACCCCTTTGACAGCCAGAATTCGTGTTCTCGCTTCCAGCTATAGAGTAAGTTGACTTGGCGTCAGCTATTGTTTGTACTGTTCTCTAGATCTACTGACCATTTTGTATTTTCATTCCAGAGCATGGTGACGGAGTTCATGAATAAACTACAGAATCATTCAGATCAGAACTTACGTTTGTTGGTTCAAAGTCTCAATTTCAATGCCTACTATATAGATGGATTTGGGGATATATGAGACGCTATTTCTAACATCTCAAAATATCGAATTTCTTAATATTCTTATCCAATTTCTGAATTTTAGCTCAAGTAACAACTTCTTGTCAGATTACCTCCATATCACTTCTCCTGTGCACTAAACGATCACTTCCCTTTTTTGTTTATCTCCTTTTGCACCGATTTCAATAAAATTGTTAGATATTGTAAGATTGATTTGTCCCGGTATGCATTTATTCAAAATAGCTGCAGTATTCTATGAGGATCTATGCCATCCACAAAAGTGCATAATGCTTACTTTTGTTCGGACTCGTGCACCCTCATCTGACTCTGCGAAACTTTGGCCTGACATGTTTGTAGAAGAATAGCTGACCAAAAATAACCCAACCCAATTTACAATAATTGGTCGGACTTACTAGGTTTCGCGTACTTAAACCAATTGCGTGCACAGGGGTTATTGTGCAATATGGCCATTATAATTTAGTGTGTTAAATAATGATTCAAACTATTAGTATCCATTGTAGGAAATGAAAATTTATGATTTCCTTATCTGAATTTCATTTGCAGTATTATTGCATAAAAAGGTAACAAAGCAGAAACAAGATATTGACTGGCATGGGAAAATAGGAAAGGTCCCAAATCAAATTCTAATTCTACTGAGCAAGATTACTTATAATTAAATTTAAGGGAAGTGCATAAGGAGAAATATCGTAAATGTTCCAAAATTAGGTAGAAAAGTATATCGTCAAGATATTTAATTATTATAAAAGGTCACAATTAGAACCTATGTAATTAAAACAGCATGTGAACTATAAATTTTAATATCAATATATAATAATAATAATAATGTTTGCCTTGTAATAAAGAAAATAAAAAATATTTTGCCATATGATCCCTTGCCGCTATTGACCTTGAGGAGAGCAGTGTAGTTAATTTATCCGCAAAGCAGGCTCGGTATTGTCAATGTTGATGTGCCACTCGATTAGTATTTTACAAGTTATATAAATTGAAACTTTATGATACTAATTTTAATTTCATTTTATGCTTCAGTGAAAAACATTTCGTCATTTTTTTTGAAGTAAACTTTTAAAATTCTCACAAGCTTGTATTTTAGAGCTCACAATGAATCGACTTATGCTCAAGTCGCGAAGCTTGTTTTCACCTACTGTTCTACCTCGTAATTTACGATCGATACCTTCTGATCGGCTGAAGAAATTAATTGCTGAGGAGAGCGAAAAATTAGGTGGCCGATTCGTACCTGGTAGAGACCGTACTAGCACTTGGTGGCTCCCACAGCCAAGAGCATTAGGCAAAAAAGTTGTTGCTCTTCGTCCTGTCAAACCTCTACCAAACCTGCGCATCAGTATGGTTCGTGAGGGATGCACTAACAGACCATTTTTCACTATCCAGGTTCGTTTGTTTCTATGCTTTTCACCCTAACCTGAGTACATTTACAGCTTTGGTCTCATCGAATTTCATCCATTGATATTAAAGTCATATTTTTATTACTGGGCTGAATCATATCGTTTTGATGAGGTTTTACTGGTTGCAGATCTTTATGTTTTCCTTCATGTTGCTATTTTTTTCTCCGCAAAAATGTTTGATTTCTGGGAAGCTTTCTTCTTCTAAAACGTGTAGTAGTCAAGCGTTTCACAAAGGCTGTCGTTTTTGCGTATTAGTGTCGGATTCGATTTATAATTTCTTGTATATTATGCGCTCTTCACCGGAGAATATTTTTTAAAGTTCGCAGTTTCCCTTTGTTTAGGATACTATTTCTCAGACACAACCCAAACCACGATTCCTTATTTTAAAACTAGATCGCCTTATATAGGCTTGAATGTGGAATTAATTTTTGTCTATCTGGCTGTCCAATAATTTGGTGCGATGTCTTCCCCACAGGTAGTTTTGGACGTCCATTTGTGTGTGAGAATCAATTTTTTGATAATACGCATGTGATGAAAATTGCGAGTCTTCTCTGAGTTCGTCGAAAATAAATCTTCTTCATCTTGGTGAATTCTAATTCCCTTGATAAAGCTCTTTCATTGATCAGCCGTTGTTAAAATCTTCAAGGTTATCTCCTAGACATGTTTAAGGATACATTCGTTGATCATTCAATTCCCTTGTGTGTGTGGAGATTTTAATTCTTCTTTATAAATCTTGATCTATGACGTGGCAGAATGTGTAAATTGGTGTGGTTATAGACTGAGAACATTTCATTCCTCTCTCTCAATCTTAATACTTATTCTAACATTTATTTTCATCCAATCCTTATTGAGCTTTGCCTGACTTTAATTTTATACACAACGCGATTGGTTTGCTGGTTTCGGTATATTCAGATATAGTGTCCAATCTTATTGTCCCTGCTTTCCCTTGGATTGGTGCGCTTGGTCTTGATGGTCCCTTTCGGCTTGAATTTATCGCGGAATATGATACTCACCTGGGGTATAAGTGATCGGATAAAACGAGTCTGGCCATCTCACTCTTTAAAATCTATTATTTAGACAAATTGGGAATGGGGGCGACAAAAAGTGTGAAAGCTTGGTAATTAATGCTACAATCCCTTTTAATCTGATTGGTAATAACGGTAGTACTATCTTTGCATGTCAGTCGCATACCCTTAGTTTGGTTAAATCAGCCTTCTACATATTTTTCCACGCAGGTAGATACGGTTTGACTGTGCGGTTGTTTTGCTTATGATTGAGATCAAATTTCCTACGAGGGTTTTCCTTTTTGTAGACTTATACTAACACTAAGAGGGTAGTTTTGGATACTTGGAGGTTAGTTTTGAATTCTTATGATAAAGAATGTTCTAGTCGCAAGTTGTTAGGGAAGGGGAACTCAGATGTCCTTTAGCATAAAGATTTCGAACACGTATTGTCCTGCTATATCAAATGGATCACCATATTTCTACTTTGCAGGTTTTTTATTACACTTTACTCACACATGAAAGTAGTATTTACTATTTGAATATTTAATTTGCTCAGGTGAAATCTAGTCAAGCCCATGGCAAAGATCAGGGTCTTGAGCAGCTGGGCTGTTGGGACCCATTCCCCAACCGAGAGCATGGTGAACAGTTAGTTGGTCTCAACGTTGAACGTATTCTCTATTGGATAGCCCAGGGTGCTGAACCCACAGAACGAGTGGCCGAACTTCTTGGTCTGGCAGGTATCTTTCCCATCCATCCTCACTCCCGTCTTGTTGCTCATCGAACCCGTATTGCTGTAAAGAAGTTTCTCGAAGAAAATCAATCTGGAAGTACTACTGAAGCTGAGGTTAAATGTGAGGATGGGGAGGAAGAAACGGTGGACAGTGGTTCAGGGGAAGAGAAATCTGAAGACTTTACCAAGAGAGAAGATTATGTTTGGCGAAAGAAGAATTCGGGAGATCACTGGTGGCGGCATGGTCTCATGTAAATTAATTGAATTATATTTCTGCCTTTTGTACATATGTAACTGAAACCTAGTCTAGATAATATAAATACCCGTGACGTTATCCTCTATTTTCTTTTGAAGTTGATTGCCAGGAACTGGTTTAATTCTACGCCTTAGTGGCTTTCTATGTTTGGCACTTTCAAACAGTTAAGTATGAAGAATAGTGGAGCGGTTGGATAATAGACCTATTTAAATTATACGAAAATATTATTAAGGGAATAGCCAAATTGGAGTTTATTAATTGTGGGCTCGTTCTAAAAGATCAATAATGCTCAATATTTGACAACTGATGTTTCTCGATGCTGTTAGCATCTCATTGATACGCGTAGATAAGCTTACGTTTCAAATGCCTTTTCAAGGAATATTTTCCTGGCCCTCAAGTTCATTCAAGATCACCTTTTAATTCGATCTGTTGTACATCAGCGAGTATAAATTGTACTCAACTAATAGGCTTAAAGAATTCATTTCTAAGTAAATATTTATTTTATTTATATCAAATGGCAGGCGTTATGATAGTTATCATTAGCCCTTTAGTTGACTTCAGACTTCACAGAGGGGAAGGAAAATCAAAGTGAAAAGTCGAGGGTAGGGAAGAGAAGAGTCTTTCTCACTTCCAACTACCATTGCCCCACTATATGTCATATTTCTAAGTAAATAAACATGAGCTGTACATGACGGGCCATTTCTAAGGTATCTATTCAGTCAGTGGGCCATTATCGACTAGCGTACATCACAGTTTCTGGCAAACTCCTACCGGGACTCAAGCCAGCGTTAGACTGAATAATTTCTCCCCCTTTCCAGCTTCTTTATCATCATGTGTTTTCTCCTTCATTCTCGACCGGATACTCCACTTTCTTTTAATTATTCCAATCGTGTTTGCCGACTGCATATGCTTCTAGGCACCTCGATACAATCTTACTCCTTGTCTGTGTTCTGCCTGATCTGACTTCCATTGCTTCCAACCTAGTCCTTTTCTCTGACATCTCGCTCATCTGCAGTTTAGTTCCTCCTCTTTCTGTGCGTGTTCATGTGGTGATCCTCACACCCTATTCACAACAAGTACTTGATCTGCTTCATTTGTGATACAATAGACGAATTCACCCTCACTAAAATTACGGGCCTTTGGTTTGGGTAAATGCTCAAATCTTGTACGTTTGAAAGCGCCTTTTCATTTCATGCGCAAATGTTTGTGGGATTATCTCCTATTCAAATACTACTACTTCCACTTTCTGTTCTCTAAGACAAGAATAGTCACATATCGCGTTGAAAACTAACCCAAGAGTTAAGGCAAAAAAATAAGTCAAGTAAATGAACAGCTAACTTTTAAAATTATTAGAGTAAGATAGTTAATAACATAGGTGATTAAAGCGAGAAAAATGTGCTATTACATAGAGAAAAGACCTAATTAGGATTTTGTAGATCAGTTGATTAGTACAGTAGTCGATGCGACGTTTGTTGCTCTAAACTTTAATTTTCTTCTAAAATAGAAAGAAAATGAGGACAACATCAGAGGCAGCCATTGCGCATGTGGCATAGGATAGTAATATGATAAGGATAACACGTTAAAACCGCAAATACACCGCCAATGTGGTGAGCGCACTTTCAACTTACGCGATAGCCTGTTTCATAGACAACGGGTTTAACAGTAACGGTGATTTCTGTTGTGGCCTGTCCATGTTCGTTCGTTCTTGTGCAAGTGTAGACACCAGAATGGGACTCCAACAGCTGGCCAGGAGGAATCCTAGAGGAAAAAAATTAAAAAATGCGGTTCATTTTATTCCCCATATCTAGTCTGTTCCCAAATATATTGCTCAATCCCCTCCCCCCCCCCCCCCCCCCTATTCTCAGCTCTTATAGATTTACTGTTTCGTTAAAGTGCTGAAACAAGCCCCTTGAAGGGAACAGGAGCCCAGTAAATGAGCAACTCACATTCCATCAGCTCTCTAATGCCTTATATCAATCTGTACGACCAATCATCCAGTTCATTTGTTGGGCTCTAATGAACACCTAACCTATTGCCTCTGACTCAGATGGAGGCTTGCGTTGATGCACTTCTAGTTGTAAAGCTGTGCATTTTCGGAATTAAATGCACCTTCCTGACTTCTCTACTGTTTAATGCACAACTATTATTTGCGAAGTCTCTATGAGGGAAATAAAAAACTTACATGAAAATGCTATTTCTTCCATATTGGAAGTAACTACCAAGCGCGATTGGTTCTTTGCCTTCGGGTGGGGCTTCTCCACTAGGTTTGAATGACCACTCCACTTCAACCTGTGGTGACGCCGAATGGTCAGCACATTGCAGCATCAACTGCTGGTTGGCTGTGACAGTCTGTTGACTCTTTGTAGATGGAGCAGGACCAGCTGTGAAGGCAAATAAAAAAATTGTCATTGTCAGCATTCTCTCGATATTGGTAGTCATTATTAATAAGTTAAATTAAATTTACCAATGCGACTCAGGTCTAACACAAGTGTCTTAATCACATGGTAATCGTAATCTTGTAGATTGTGACTGACACGACAGCGATATTGGCCCTCGTCTTCATATTCAGTTGAATCACTCTCGAAGAAGAGTTGATCCATTGGCGGTGAGATAACTTCCCACTCTTCAAATTCCTCATTATACTTCTCCCAGACAGCGTGTGTTTCGCCCGCAAAGAATTCTGGTTTGCAAGTTAAGAGGTAATCGGTGCCAGCATCATAGATATCCTTGGCAGGTTCACCAGTCAGCTCCTGTTGCTCTGGTTTCTCACGAATCAGTCGAATGGCCTTCAATTCTGGAGTTCTGTGAACATTGACGGCATAGCCTCGCGACACCACAAAGTATGTTTCATTGTACTGAGCCACACAACGAACTTGATAAGATGATGAAACTGGGTCGTTCTTTGCGACTACGAGGCCTTCTAGAACAAGGTCCTTACTGTTTACGCCAGTGACTTGAGTGGCGATTCCTCCTGACTGGATGCCTTCATCCCAACCCAATTTCGGATCCCTTATCTCCCATTTGTAACTCAGTGGTTCTACTCTACCTCCGGAGATTTCATCTACAAATTTAGAATGCATTTAATAAGTCCAATTTAGGGTGATAAACAGTTCAAAATAGTAGAAGGCAAAAGCCAACCTACCTTCAACATAACAGGAGAGAGTTGATTTTGTGTTCTCCAAAGCATAAACTGCTGTGCGGGATTTCTCGTCAAAAACTTGTACTCGGATAAGCTCTTTCACGCCTACAAGCATAAAAATTAGTAACATATTACAAATATATGCTTTTCAAGCCAACACTTTCGAAGACAAACTTAAGCTTTCTTTATTTCGGATATCTTTCATCTGAAAATGCTGCGATTGAGTATTATCTTGGCGAACCCAGTTAGAAAAGCGTCTCCCAACACCCATTATTAACTATAGTGGAGTGCGCAATAGACTAACCTCCACGTGGTGCACCCTGGGCAACGTATATTCATATGGCAAAAAAAGTCTATTGATCGGCAGTTGACTTCTGACTTCAAACTACTATGGCCCGACTATTTGACGTACTCGATCCCCTCCACAGTACTCATCTTACCTTATTTACGCCTTTGTGTCTGTCTGTCTCTTCTACATCTGTGAATCACTCTTCTGTACCCCATCTCAACTTTTTGTCACTTTGATGTTCCTTCCTACCTCTGCTGTGAAGCCCCGAAGTCAGCTCCAGGGCTAATGATAACTTTCAAAAGTGAAGCCCCGAAGTCAGCTCCAGGGTTAATGATAACTATTAAAACGCCTGCCATTTGATGCACAATGAGGAACTCCTGAACTCCTCGCCCCTTTATAAACCATACATGATCCATAATTTTGGCTAATGGCACCGGCTCGCATTGTCTCGTTGGTATTTCACGCTCTTTGTTACCCCTATTTGAATAATTCTTGGTTGCCCTAGGTGATGATTTTAATGCCTGGTACATCACCCGCTCCATTGGCAGTTCTTCAGATCAACCCTATTATCCCATCTACCATATATGAATTACTCTTTGTGAATCTTGCGATATATTCTACGTAATCTCGATTTCATGAGTGTCACTTTAATGTTATTGAACTGCTAATCTTTATATATATACATTAACGCTAACCCTATGTATCTGTTCCCCAATGTCTGAAGTGATTTTATATATCATAATTTAACCAGACTAATCCTGTGCAGACGCCTTCTTTATCATCCACGGATCCCTGCTACCCACGTCTACTTACAGTCGCGATGCCCAGGATGCTCCATTATTAGACTAAGAGATCTTTGGGTGAGCATTAACCAACCAAAAATGTTTCAATAGGCACATCGCTGACGTTCTACTTATAAGTTAAGATGATAATTTAAAATATCTATATTGTCCATTACATCTCGGAGTTCTTCTCATAATGTTCTCTCCGGAAGTGTTAGCACTGTGGGACACGTTATCGCTGTGTGCGTCATCGTATGCCTCCATGCTGCTCGCCAGGATTGGGAGGTGCGGCCGTACAACTCTGTGTGCAGCGACCGTACAAATAGTGACCAATCATTGACCTCTGTTTAACCTAATCCCCCATCCTTATCATGAGTAGCTCCCTGCGTGTACACACTTTATCCGCAATGCTCGTACTGAATAAACGTGCTTCGTGCTACACGTCTGTTTCCTTTATAGGTGGGCTATAGCTTAGCTGGTTCTGGGAGTCTAGCTAGGCGTAGGAGAATCTGCCATAGAGATTTCTGAGTCAGTCAGGCTTTACCAAGGTAGCAATCCGCTACAGCACAGCTACACAATCTGGAATTTCATAACTGATCTTCGTCTTATTTTACACTCTTGGTCCCTTGAGATGTGCATATCCATCTCTATGATTATTCATCTTAAATGGCCATGTTTAACGACTTGATGTTCCCAAGTTAAAACTTAAATTGTTCATTTCACGCATCTCTCTCTCTCTCTGATTTCTGTTAAAAATTTCTCCTATCCAACTCGATTTAGTAAAATTATCACTTAAACAAAATTCGAATAGTGTTTTGGAGTTTTCCCATGGTTGTACGTATGTAGTAACTCCATTCATCAATTAAATCATATGCAAGCGGCTTAAAATGTGGTGCGTAAGATTGACTTACGGTTAATGAAAACGGTCTGTGTCGTCAGTAGCTTATCACCATCCATAGCGTGGCATTGGAATTCAGCGACATCGTCACGGAAATCGTAGTGATCAGATGAGATTCGAATGGTGTGATCATCCACTTCACTAATCACTAGGGTCTGCAGCTTGCCTGGATTCACTCGGAAGAGTTCAGCTGGAATTGGCACATCACCAAGTAACTCAGGACGTCGGTAGTACCAGGCTAGTTGTGGAATTAGTGCTCCAGTGTCTGACAGTCGTGGACTCACGCCTTCCTCATACTCGGCCACACAGTTCAACTAAATAATATCACGAAATGGCAGTTAAAAATTGCATAGCTGGTGCTATTTTATAGCTCATTTATAAACGAATAAAGTTCACGAAATCCATCAATTCCCTTAACGTGTACTGGTACGCACATCGTATCCTCAATCCGGGTTGTCTCTTATGGGTGCTTACGCCTTTCCACATCTGTCCACGCGACTCTACCTGCTCCAACCTCCTTTCTACTCGAATAATTTCACCGTTCTCATTCTAAGTATTCCCACTTGGGAAAGGCTTTTTATCCTGTAAACCTCAAGGAAGATCAGTTGTTTTATAGTACCCTCCAAACTAACTTCATTCAAACTCTTAAAGTTTTAATATCTTTAGTTGTGAGCAGTTGATTGGAAAGTATTACCACATCTTCATACGCACTTGAAATTCCGCCTCTCGAAAATTTTACAATTTAATCCATTTATGTTTTAGTGATTACTAAAAGCATGCTTTCTCTGCTTTTAGTAAATGGATTTGGTCAGGGAAAAATGGCTTAAAAAATTGGCCGTTCGTTGCCCTTTATGTAGTCACTTTGAAAAATCGGTAATCGATTGTTTATATAAAATAAATAGGCATTCAAGGCTCACTTCAAGTGGAAGATGTGGACGGGCCATGACAATGTCTCCCTCCTTCCTTGGATAGAGAACACTCGACTCAGATTTGATCTTTAAAGTAAACCCGTAATCTATAAGGTAAAGCTCAGGGTGAGTTACCATTTCAATCCAAAATTAGAAATAAATCAAGTGGTTGCTTCAATAGACCTTGTTCACCAGGGGACACATCAGATGTTCCATTCTTATCTTCGACAGGTGATTTAAATTGGAACCACGGAGACTCGTAATACTGGGGACCCTTGGCTCCTTCGCGTTCAATAGCAACACGACAACGACCGCGCACCTCATCAGTAATTGCAGACGGCTGAATGACATTGAGTTTGAGACCACCCTCTTTGGTTTCCTCCATGCCCTTAGAGATTAAAGTTGGGGGAACTGGGAAGCCGTTGCGATCAATGAATGACCAGGAGTAGCCATTAGCCTCCACATCAGCTCCTGAGGAGTCTGAGATAAAGATGCAATTTCATATTAAAATATGAAAAGTTTCTCAGTGTTGCGATAATATAGGTCAATAAATTCTGTTTTATCAGTAAAAACTTTAAGACTTTTCGTTGCCATAATGTAATCAAGAAAGAAATATGCACACACAAAGTCCTATAGGAATGCCTATTCTATTCACCAAAGACCGATTCTCATGGGACAAAGACTAAAACATTCCGTCCTCGTAAGGATATTCCCGCAGTCCATCACAATACAGGTTCCACTTACTTAGTACCGACGCCTTCCCCTCCAATTCCCCATACCTCTCCTAGCTTCTTCCTTCCCCTTGCAATTTGACACTCGTGTTGTATGTACATTTTCCAAATCAACTTTTGGCTTCTCAACAGGTGAAAACCGTTCTACTTCATCAGACCTTAAAAAGATCTTTAGTTTCGCCAAGCGATTTCTAAGTCTAACTTGGTCGGACTTATAAACTTCCCTAACTTCTGAAGTTAGAGTCACTTTAAGCACAATATTATTGCAAATTGTAACTTACCTTTAACAACAGCTTTCAGTTCTGCATTCTCACCCGGATTCACAACGAGATTGCCTTCTTTCAAACCTTCAATGCTGACAGTCACGTCCTTCCCGCTTACTAAAGGAAATGAAATAATATAGTCAGTGCTGGCTTTTGCGTATGCATTAGATTTGTTGGAAGACTTACTGTCCATTCCTGACTCCTCTGGCCAAGTGTCACCTTCCGAAATCAGTGGAATGGAATCGGACTTGTAACGCTTGCGCTCTGTCACTATCTTCTCTCCCACTGTTTTGTTCGTTTCAACAAGAGCAGTCATTCTCAGTAGTACCTTTTGGCCGTCTGTTTTGAGATTTGAGATAGACAATATGCCTGTATTTGGATCCATCTTTATTTGATCGGCTAGATTACCGCTATGTGTGGGAAGACCATTGACGTCTGTGACGTCCCAACCGTATCCAATTATTGCAGGATCAGTCTCCTTTGTTAGTGCAGTACCAGAGGTAGCATCTGCATTAACAAAATAGTTAGCCAGTTTTACAGGCAAATGTCTGCAAGATTGAAGACGTACCTTGGGCTTCAACTGTGATTGAACCTTCAGAATCCTTGGGAACAACGAATTGATTCTTGTCATTCAAGCCAGTGATTTTGAGAATTACGTTCTTGTCATTAGCTAAAGTGAGAAATATGAGCTTTCTGTTCGTAAGCGGAAAAGAGATTAAGATTTTCTGGCAGTGTTCTAAATTGGTGGACTTTTGTGACTTCTACTTCTTATCCTAATTTACGATATCTCTAAACAGTTTTTTTCATAAAAATAGATTTTAAACTATTATTAATCATATAAAGGACTTTATGGACCGAAAGTAGAATTAACCAGTATTCGATTCACGAATAGCCGAGAAAGCTTAATTTTTTCAAATTTTTTATTAAATCACCTTCTGAAACATCAGGCTACGATAATCAATATCTTCTATATTAAAATTACACCTTGGTATGCATAAGATCTCATTTATATTGCTTCCTTGACAAAAGAGGACTCTATTTTCTTCCTAATACGGCCACATATGCTAACTTAATCAAGGTCGGGAGGAAAGGACGAAGCGATAATGACTCACTACAGCTAAGGTGGTGGCTTATCAACGTCCGATTTATCGATTTTTTACTGGCTTTAATGCGTATTTGTTCACTGTATTCTTGTCTCAAAGTGATTAAAGCCATCAATATGCGTGACCGATGTCATACATTATTTCTTTATTGGCCCAATATACTGTCAAGCGCCATTTTCAATTAGTTACAGATTTTCTTAAATGATTTCAGACAGAGGGGTAGTGTAATTGAGACCCTATGAAGTTCTTTTTGTTAGAAATTTAAGACAATTGGTTATGCTGTTTATTAAGTATGGATAAATAGTTGATCGTCAAACACTTGACCACTGTCAACACCGGTGTGTGCTATCACATATTCGACAAGAAAAACTTACCTTCATCAAAGAGGATTTCCCTAGGTGCTTCATCGCCTTCACGATCAGGAGAGAGGAAGAAATAGGGTGAAGTGTAACGCCATTCCTTGCCCTCCTCGGGTAAACTATAAGTCACAACTGCACGTCCTCTCACGGGTTGTGGAAGATTCACTTCATAGGCATTGTAGCCACCCTCTGGTGTCAACTCTTCACCTCCTGCAGCAAATTCTCCCAAATTGATGGGTCGTGCACCGCCAACGTCAGTCCATTCCCAGCCTATTCTTACCCTATCATTAGGTACCTTTTCGCCTGTCTTTGAATCTGGAGAGGAAGCGGATATCAAAATGAAATGTTTGCTGAAAGAAAGTACTTATTCATTTTTTTAATTAACGTCTGTTCATTTACCAGTAACAGTAGCCTGCATTTCGATATCTTCTCCAGCACGAATAAGGAAATCTTCATCTCCTCCAACATTTGACACACTGACTCTGATATCTAAAAGGAAGAAACAAAGACAAATATAAGGAAATCTTTCGAATACCAATACTCGAAGCTCTAATTTTTTAAAAACTGCCTACCAGGTTTATCAGGTATCACAGGCTCTCCAGCTCCCTCGCCATTAGGATGAACGGTAAAGGTATCAGATCGATAATGCCGGAGACCGGGAAGACCAGTTTGGTGTTTCACACCGACCACACACCAACCATAGATTGGCTCAGGATTACCACCTTCACCGGTTGTGTAGGTCACCTTTGTCAAGGTCAGCGTATTACCCTCTGCCTTAATAGACTCTAGTCGTTCAGGCGGTAACTCGTGGCCTTCAGCATTCACAAATTTCCACCCGTAGAACACTGATTTATCAGGCAGCGGAATCTTAGACTTGAAGTCTGGTTAGGAAAAAAACGAGTATGATCATAATGGGTATTATGGGTAATTAAAAGCGCACAAAAGTCTTACTCATAGCTGTGCATGATAAAACAGCATCTTCTCCGCTATATACAACCTTTTCTCCGTCCGAATTTAGACCTGATACAACTACGGCAACAGCATTATCACCCTCTGAAATACACCCAAAATTAGAATAAAAGCCGATTAATTTAAACAAGGCATAAAAGCATTTGAGGCAAAATGGCTTGCCATAGTAGCCAGGGATATCATCCACAGTCACAACGCTTCCAGGAACACGTTTGCCACCAATCGAGATAGGGAAGTAGGCGGATCGATAGCGTTGGCCATTAAGACTGACTGTACAGCGACCTTGAAGTGACTTTCCGACAGTTGATTTGAGACCTTCTAGACGTAGTCTACTTCCTGCACTGGCGTCCGGAGCATCAACGCTTGGTGATGTCTGAGTCATTGACACTTGACCCGAGGCCAACTGATTGAAGCCCAACTAAATACCGAAAAACAAGAGTCATTAGACCAAGATAGCGAATACCATGTTAGTAAATCCACTATTGAAGAGTTTCATTTTTCTAATCATGCCAAGCTTATTACTGTGCAAGGTGATTAACCCTGATGCGTAATGGTATTATCCCTATATCAAATTAAACTCACCTCTTCTCCTGTGTTAGCATCGCGCACTTCCCAGCCAAATGTAGGTGATATTCTATCTCCCGGAGAGCCAACTTTCAGTTGTTCTTGCGTTTTAGTGTCTGAAATTGTATCGTACAATCAGTTTGGTGATAAATTTTGAAAAGAATGCTAAGTTATTTCAAATTTGTAAACGTACCATGTGCCACACAAGTCAGGGTTGCTTCAGAACCTACATTACCCTCAAATTCACCATCTCGATTCAGCTCGTGGATGATCACCACAACCGCGTCTTTGGGTTCTGTATTTAAATTTCAAAAATACTAGAGTCATTTATACTATTTTTCGATCTCATGGTAAATCAATTCTATTTTATGGTGTTCAATATGTAGTTTGGTAATCTCAACGAGTACCGCTTTCCGATTCATCAATTTTTAAATTGATTTCATTTTTTACAGCTCCATTGGTTTCGCTATTCTATTGGGTGGGCAACTAAGTCATTGCCGTTTTTGTTGACAGATTCGCTCTATACTTTCTTTTGTTTTGTTAACGTGGCCAAAGCATCTAGCCTATATTTTTTCTTACTGTATGGGCTTCTAGGTTAATTAGTAAAAAATTTTTTTGTTTAGTTCTTTAGTTTTGTTTTTATCCCAATTTAAAAATGAAAGAACAGGACGTGCACTTCCGACACATTTTATTGTATTACTTCCGAAAAGGCAAGAACGCATCGCAAGCACAAAAGAAGTTATGTGCCGTATATGGAGATGAAGCCTTAAAAGAAAGGCAGTGTCGAAATCGGTTTGAAAGATTTCGTTCCGGTGATTTTTCACTGAAAAATTCACAACGATCTGGCCGCCCAGTCGAAGTGGATGAAACCCATATCAAGGCCATTATCGATTCAAATCGTAACAGCACAGCACAACACGAGATATTGCAGAGAAGCTCAATGTGTCGCATACATGCATTGAAAAAAAATGAAAAAACCTTGGTTATGTCAAGAAACTTGATTTATGGATCCCTCACCAGTTAAAGGAAATTCATTTGACGCAACGGATTAGCATCTGTGATTCGCCGCTACTGAAACGCAATGAGAATGATCCATTTCTGAAGAACCTAGTTACTGGCGACGAAAAGTGGATAGTTTATAACAATGTTACTGGCAAGAGATCATGGGTGAAGCAAGATCAACCAGCCCAATCAGTATCAAAAGCAGAGATTCACCAAAAAAGATTATGCTGTCAGTCTGGTAGGATCACAATGGAATTTTGTATTTTGAACTCATGCCGCAGAACCAAAGGATAAATTCAAATGTGTATGTTGAATAACTCGAAAAAGTGAAGGATGCAATTGAAGATAAGCGGCCGGCATTATCAAATCGGAAGGGTGTTGTTTTCCATCATGATAACGCAAGCCCCCCCCTTCACATCTTTGGTTACTCGGCAAAAATTATTGGAACTGGGTTGGGATGTTTTGTCACACCCACCATATAGCCCTGACCTTGCGCCTTCGGATTACCATTTGTTTCGTTCCATGCAAAACTCTTTAAATGGTAAAATGTTTAACAACGCGGATGATGTCGGATCACACCTAATTCAGTTTTTTAATAGCAAAGAGCAGACATTTTACGAACGGGGAATTTTTACTCTGCCAGAACGATGGAAAAAGGTCATCGACAAGAACGGCCAATATCTAATTGAATAAAGTTATATTTTTAAACAAAAATTCCGAATTTGCCTTCTTATTTGAAATCGGCAATGACTTAGTTGCCAACCTAATAGATCAACAATCCCATTTAACTTCCTAGGCTTGAATGCTATCTTTGACGACTTGTCATCAATGCAGACACGTTAGCACAATCTCCACAAAATTTGTCAGCGTCGACTGCAAACTAAATGCGATTCTTTTAAGTCATCTTGCACGTTTGCTGCAGCTTCCGGTTATTGGATTGCGTTCCATGATAGTACAGCTATTACTACGGTCATGTGCGAAGTCCGAGGTTACGTTTTTAATGTCCTACGGTGTATATAAAGTAGGCGGGATTTCACCAGAGCGACTTCATATTTTACTTCCCTTCACCCAAAAAGTGCATATGAAAACGCGGCACAAACTATTTAAGGTCTTATAAACGATACAAGTTATGATCAAGGGTTATCGTCACTTACCAAATATTGAAAAGCATCAATACAATATAATTAGCATTGAGTTATTCAAATAGGCATTGTGACTCACCTGAACCAGGAATCCATTGATCCGGAAGTCCCTTATCTTTGCTATCCTCCGGTTCTTTGGGCTCCTTGGAGTCTACAGAAGGTTTTGGATAGATGTGGATAGCAAAGACGTCAGATTTCACCATGGGAACAACTGCTGTATTTCCACCTAGAGGATATATAATACATTGACCACGAAGTCCGCCAGTGTATTGACCAGTACTTCGAAGACCAGAGAGTATTAACTTAGATTCTTCGAATTTAACGTTTTCAGCAAGTCGATTTAATTCAAATGGCTGATTATCGGGTCCGGTAGCCAGAACCCAACCAAAAGAAATGTCCTCAGCAATCGGAACACCGGTATATTTGTCTAAAATTTGATTGGACCAAAGATTTGAAATATGCCAGTAATTTACATTGAGGTGTTTAAATGATTATCGGGTCAATTTAAACTTACTTGTTACGATGCAATCTAGTGTCTTGTTTTCGTCTTCAATGCCAGTTAGAGATCCAGATGGTGAAATTCCAATTACTTCAATTTTCAGGTTTGATATATCTAATAAATAAATAATTATAATAATATGTGCTAATTGAGAAATCAATTGAAAAAAAATAAAGCAAATTTTGACCGCAGGAACAAACAAGTCAATTAAAATGATCTAGTTTAAGGGTTGTGAGGGGGGGGGGGAATTAAGGCTTAGTCATTAATTGTTTCTCAACAGTATTTTCTCCCTCCATGTTGATTTCACCAGCTCTTAAGAGACCTTTCCTCCATGTTTGGGGGTTTGCGTAAATTGGTCGTATTTCCGTGTGTCCAAATTATAGTGGCGTAATGGTTTAATCTCCTCATTTTCAATGACTCAGTTAAATCCTCAACTTCTTAACCACTTTCAACCCCCCCCCCCCCCCTAATCACCTTTACCACCCCCCTCCTTCGCCCTGCCTACGTCGAACATACCTGATGTGCCATATAATTTGCTCCGCTCTTAATTCTCGGAGAGTTTGTTGTTAGCCTTAGTAACAGCCTCACTATGTTAATGAAGCAATTTCTTCAAAATAATCCATCCCTCCAGTCCTTCAGAAATTAAACTTTTAATTTAACTGAAGTCATTTCGTGTGTTATAAACAGTATTAACTTACCAATCTTTGGTTCAGTAGGCACCTCTTCCGTTAGAGGAGAAACTTGGAATCTAACAACTGGAGAGGAGTGGAAAGGACGCTTCTTTTTGGGTTCGCTCTCAGGTACTTTATCTGTTTCCGGTATGATGGCCAGACAGCGAGCTCGTGCTGTTTTGCTGGAAGTCTTTAAACCACTGAGATGCAACTCTCCATCCACTACACGCACTTGTTGGGCCAGTTTGTTGCTGATAAGAGGCTGGTCATCCACAGTGCGCAGATCCCAGGTGAATTCAACATTATCGATCGGTAAGCCAGTATTCATATCTACCGTGTGGTACAACGCATGTTTATGCAGCAAATGTACATTAAGCTGAGCATAGTGAGAAATTAAGTCTGCTTACCAATAGCTGAGCACTTCAGTGTTCTGTCATCGCCCTCCTTAGATATGACGGTGTAGTCTTCATCGTAACCATGCACACGAACGGATACGTCAGGGTCTACGTTGAGATAAAATTTTGAAATTAACAGCTTTCAACGTAAGCATCCAAACACGACCTTGTCATACACAAACAGCAAACAGAACTATATGACTCATACACTTTACTCATAGGATGCTGAAATTTGCCTTGAAAACCGAAAATGGGTTGAAGGGTTGGGTTTTAGTGGAGGCTAAATGTTATATACACAGATTGTTTAAAACAGATGGTGAAAAAGGCAGATAAAATTTAAGCATTGAACACTTTCTAATCGATAGGAAGTGGATGAAGCATGCAAGCATTGGTGCTTACTAAGCAACTTACCGACTACAAATTGTCCATCAGTAGTACTTGGATCGAACGCTTTACCCGAGGTGAATGGAGTGGAGTAGAAGGTCTTTTCAGATGGCTTATCTTTCGTTACAACACTGCAGCGTGCTCTTGTCCATTTAGTAACACCGCTCAGCCCCTTCAATTGAAGCAAGACAGCCTGTGGGTTGTTTGGATCCGTAGATTGGGCAATTTTTGAGGCCACATCACCTGATACTCTTTCCAGCACATGCCACTGACCGTTGATTTCAAACTCCCAACCATATGTGACCTCCTCAGGTGTTAATTCTTGTGCGCTTGTGCGATCTACAGAGAGTACACAGTTTTCGTTTCAAGATTGTTAAGAATTGCCACCATTAGGGTGCTAGTCTCAAGTGTATTAATCACTGCCACATTTTTTTGTTGAGACTTATTATATCACCTCTTTACTAACTCCCATTCATACCCCCTCCGCCCCCACTTCATTATTATTGGTCTTATTTATTGTTTACATCTACATATTTCTTAAATTGTTTAAAGTTTTAACACAAATTACCATTAAGTTCTACATTTGACTCAGTTCTTACCTCTCAAGCTGTTTTCAGTTGCCCCCACATAATGCAACACCGGTAAATTTAACTTTACTCTGCGAATTAAGCATAGTTGTTAATCGCTCTCTTGCCTCTTAATACAAGTATTCAAATGCGATTTCTCTTTCATACCTACATCGAAGAAGATATGCTCTACGTTTTCGATCCCTATGTTTATTAATAATTTGAATTTTGTAAAAAGGAAACTTACTTCTTGCAGCGCAAATAAGATTTCCATCACCTCCCTTGATTCCAGTGAAAGCATTGTCCTCCACATCACCAGTAACACTGACAACAACTTCGTCTTCTTCTGAAATGTTAAAGAGACACAAATAAGCCATACTCATTCTACCGATAAATAAGGAGATATGTCATTTCTTGCCTCGTTCTTCCAAGTCCTTTCGTTTGACAATCACGTCAAACGGTATAGACGAGTACATTCTTTTTCGCTGTTCGCTGAATACAACGCATTTGCCACGACTGAATATGTTTTCAGGAGTGGGTCTGAGATGAGTCAAGATGAGTTGACGATCTACTCTCTCAACAGACATGGCTAATTTCTCAGCTGGAACTTCCCGACCCAAAGAGTCAGTGAATCTCCAAGCCATCAATCCTTGGACGTTATCAGTATTAGCCTCTATATCTGAAAAGAAAAAGTAAAGTTGATTACTACCCTCCCAATAAAAGAAACATGCTGCTTTGCTTCAAAAAATCCACCTTTGGCATTGCATGTCAATATAACTGTATCGCCTGGTTCTGCTTTAAGATTTCCACGTTTATCAAGTCCATCAACAGTAACAATAACGAACTCTCCTTGTGCTAAAAGAAAAACAAAAACACCAGTTGTTTTTGGACGGAAGAAATGATAGAAAGCTTCAATTATGGGACATACGGTCTTCAGGCATCTTTGGAAGATAAGGTTCTTCAGTATCACGAATCACAACATGGAAAAACTTGGACGGGAAGCGCAGTTCTTCAACATGACCATCATCGCCGGCTATTTTGACGTTAGCAAAGCATCGTCCAGCAACGGCGTGATAACTTTGCTTGTCCTTGTAGGCTCGTAGGCCATTCATTTGAAGTGAGCCATCAGTCGAAAACTTAACTTCTTTTGCAAGAACACTTGAAGATAAAGACTGCGAGTATGCGTCAGAAAACTCCCATGAGTAGCCAGTTACTTCAGCATTTTGAACTTGAGCTAGAATGTGGATAAACGTCCAAAAATAAACTTGACATAGACATAATTTCTTCCCCATTATGAAATAAAATTTACCTTCAGCATTACACTTCAGAGAAGCGTCGTCACCAACCATGCCATTTAAGTTGCCTAACGCATTCAGCTCTGTCACCCAAACTTTCATGCGTTCATCTTGCGCTGTAAGATAAAATGTATCTCAATAAACACAGATGATCATGATGAACTGCAATGAATAGTGAAGGTCATACGTGAGGCGTCTTTGATAGTATGAGGCATACTCTCAATATCCTTTGGATCAAAGTCAGGTGGAACTGCGAATACAAAGTACGGTGAAGGATATTGCTCCTTGCTGGAACGATCAATAACAACACAACGACCCTTGATTGTTCCATAGCTTGGCTTAATTTTGCTTATTTTTAATTCATTGTCTGCAAAACTAACGCCCCCATCTCCCAGCTGACCAACTTCAATCAGTCTTCCATCGGTGCTTCGGACCTCCCACACGTAGTCAACATCCTTGGCTTCTTCACCAGTTGCAGTAACTGAAATTTAACAAGTATCATTTAATATAAAATTTGCCGTTTAAGAGTTAGAGGAGTACTGTGAAATGAATGTGAACATACCCATAGCACGGCAGCCAAGAGACATATCATCTCCAGGATTTGCCGACGCACGATCTTGCTCATCAAGCCCACTTATTTTAGCCCAGTACTTAGGAACTGGTTTCTCTTCTAAGTAAAATCAAGAGTATTTACAATAGATAAACAGGATATATGCAGTATCATCTATTAACAAATTTTAGATACCTGATTTCATAGGTTCAATTTCTTCTCCAGTTAATCGAATGACATAGTAAGGTGATGTATAACTCTTGCCATCTTTGGTAACTCGACATCTGAGACGCATCACTTTGTTCTTCGATGGGGTAATATTTCCAGTTCCCTTAAGAGTCAATTTTCCGTTGAGACCCTCCTTGAAGGTTTCCACTCGTTCAGTGTCTATTACTTCAGGTATGTCAGGCAATCCCTCAACACTATAGAAGTACTCCCAATCGTAGGTTACATTCGTTTCAGGTATTCGTGATTCTGAGTCTAAGAAATGAAAGATAGTGGAAAAAGTTATTGTCAAAGTTAATCAATTGTAAACCAATACAACTACTTAAACTCCTTCTATAGTTTTTCCATCATTCGCATCTCATATGTGATTTGGGATTTGAGTATGCCCACTTGTTGTTACCCATTTGCTCAGTTGTGGACGTGACATTGAGTCACATAGCTTCATTTCGCCCAATGCATGACAAGTCGATATTCAATATCTACTGCTGTGAGGCTCTTCTTATTGAATGACTAGACTCGTAGTTTTAACATCTCAACCTATTCATGAAACTCAGTGCCATTTGGAATTATTGCTACTAGATATCCTGTAGAATTGCATAAAGTAAAAACTGCTTACCAATAGCAGTGCATTGAAGAGTCTTTTCGTCTGGAGTTAATTCGACGACACCAAGAATTTTGTTGATGCCAAGAATATCAACATCAAGAACTCCATCACCTGCATGAGGGAGAAGGTTAAATATATTCATTCATTTTCAGAAGAGTATACAACTATGTAGGTTTCCTATCTACCTTCAATTTGTTCTTCAGGTCGCTTCGGAGTAAAATCAAGTTTAAAGAATGGAGAGGAATAGGTCTGCCCATTGTAGAACACTTCACAACGGCCCATCGAACCTTGGAGAGAAGGATCCAATAAACGAACACGTTTTAGTATCAAACGATCTCCGGCGTACAAGACTTTATCAGCCACTTGACCATTAGAGAGTTTTTGGCCATCAGGTCGAATGAGATTCCAGTCGTAGATGGCTTTATCAGCAGAAATTCTTTGGTCCGTTCTCTTGTCTTTAGCGAAGAAAAACACAGCGGTTTGGAAGGGGACAAAGCAAATACATAGGAGAAAGAACCAAAAAGACTTTCTTACCAGTGGCTACACAAATTAGTTCTACATTCTCGCCTGGAAGGCTCTTCAAATCTCCACTTGGATGCAATCCTTCAACATCGATTTTAACAAGTTTCCCTTGCACTAAAACGAAAAGGAGACTAATTAAAACCCTTTAAGACACAAACGCATTCGTTGTTAACTATCTCACTAAACTTACAGTCAGGTTCGGGCTGACCAGTTTTAGGTCCAGTAACAGTGCCATCATCGCGGACAATCAGAAAGCCAACATAATCAGATGTATAGAATTTCGGTTGAAGTACCTCCGTTTCCGTAGCCGGTAGACGTTTGGCAAGAGTGGCATAGCATCGAATTCGCATTGGGAAACGGCCAGTAGGTGGTGCTGATAGACCAGAAAGTTTCAAGCTTCCGAAGGGTTCAATGTTGACTGCATTCGCGAAGAAGCTGCTGTCTACAGCGTCACCAGCTGCATCTCTGAATTCCCAGCCATAGACGATTGCGTAGAGTGCTGCTGAAATTGGCTTTCCACTTGTGGTGTCTAAAAGGCGTAACTCTACATCAAAAACTAATTCATTCACGGTAATTTTCACGCCGAGCTGGATGTGAGTATCGATTTCAACTTGCTTAATTTGCTCTTAAGGGAGAAATTAACTCGATTAGCTAGCACAGACGTGGGCACAAGTGTTATGTGATCAGGAAGTTACTTCACTTCGGTGTGTATTCCACATAAATTTAAGTAGATACAACTTATTTTTAACTGTGCAATCAACAAACGATGAAGTATAGACCTGTTCGTTCTTATACGTCCCAATTCTCCGATGATGACTTTAATTTATTTGACCATCGAAAATTATTAAAAAAGAGCCCAGCAATTCGGGTTCTAATCTCTAAGTCCAGGATTCTTTCGCATTTCTTTCAGTTTTGGATGCCTCCTTCTTAGATCTTCCTTCCCCTGTCATTTAGTTTTTAGTAAGTCCGACTGTATTGAAAGGCCATTTCTAGGCCTTATTTATTCTCATTAATAAATCAGTTTTAATGCATTTAAGAGAACTACCCTAAATATATTCCCCATTGAATCTCCCAATATTCTTACCATCAGAATTGGACCTCTCATGATCAAATGATAATCAAGAGCATGCAATTTTCATACCAAACAAACTTACTTTTAACTACACAGTCCAGTTTAGCATTACTTCCTTGACTCGCTTTTAACTCCGAATTGGGTGCACCCTCAATTTCCACAGAAATACCATCTAAAACGAGAAGGTTCGTGTAAGAATTGAGTCAGATTTTAAAACATTGATGTCGAGTGAAAGATTGTGAACACAACTACGTACCGATTTCGTGTCCATGAATAGGTGGTTGAATAGGAGAGGGTACACGATCAACCACGACCATGAAGTAAGGCGAGGTGAATTTTCGTTCCTGATCTTCTGAGGCTTCAGGATCGATGATCTTAGCAGGAACATGAAGAACACAACGACCCTTCACTCCACGACCACCTAAGCTTTCAGGCGCTCGGATGCCACGCAATTCCATGTTATGACCATCTGTTTTGATGCCGACAGCAAGGTTGCTTGTCATAGCTGGATCGTTGTCCAAATAACGCCATTCCCAGCCATATCGTATGTTTTCAGTAATGGTCTCATTAGTATCTGATCGACGGGCCTTGCAGGTCAACTGAGCATCATCTCCAACCTGTTTAACAGCTATTTTTCCTTTCTCATCAAGTCCTTCAACTACTACCTCAATGGGCATTTCACCGTTTGGAAGCTGCAATGGTGGTTGTGCTACAAAAGGAGACTCCGTGAAGTACTAAGAAACGAGGTTAGTGGGAACTGTTAACGGCTTGATCGTTTACCTGCTTCATCATCCGTGACATGGAAGTAGAAGAACGGCGTGCTGATGGTAGCTTTGCTTGCTAAGGTGATAAGACAACGTCCACCGGCCCGGGGTTCTTTGCGCAGTTCAATGAAATTTATGGCATTTTTGCCGTTAACCGCTACTTGCTTGGCAATGTGCATTGGACTTATTTTATTGAGCTCAAGATCAGAGAACTCCCAACTGATTGACGCATCAGAAATGGTCTCATTTGTCAGAGCATCTGAAAAGGGGCAAAATCAGTGTAAAAGTAGAACCAACTTCAAGGGAAAACTTTGCACCGAGGAAATGCTTACTGTAAGCGGTACATGTGAGCGTTGCATTATCGCCTGGCTTGCCTCTCACAACTCGATCAGAGTCGATACCAGTCAATTGGAAGAGGATTTCTATGTCATCCTTTTTGATTGTGTTAGAGAAAGTTGGATCCGTCTCATTACTATTTCCATCAGTAGGCGTTTCAGTAGGAACTTCCACTTTTGGCGGGGCTTTGGTTGAAGTCGTTGTTAGAAGCTCAGCTGTTACAGAAAAAGGATTAGTTATTTTTGTAATATCGCAGACCCCGACCACTCATATTGCAACAAACTATAATGACAAAGTCCAGAATTCAGGTGTCAAGAAATTGGAGTGAATTGTCTTTTGGACGTGGAGTGGGGAGGGGGTCATGTTAGATGTTCATCTCGATTGTATTTTTCATAAGAAAATGTGAAGATGAGCTATCTAAAAAGTGACAACTACCCCACTATTTTTGTCTTCCGTTTAAGTCAAAGAGATAGCTTGAAATCGTTCACATGTCTCAATGTTAAGCAGTGGGCGGGGGGGGGGGCAGGAGGGGAGGAGATCTTAGGGATAGGGAAATTGAAATAATCTGCGTGTAATTGAACAACCCCACTCGCCATCCCCATCAAAAGGAGCCTCATTATTATTTTGGGGCCATTGCTTTTTTCTAATTTATAAAGTAGCGTCCAATGTGTGTATGCCTGCTTAGTCAGAAGTTACGATATCACTAGAGCACCTTCACTGACATGGTAAACTGGAAGGTAATTTTCTCTTAAAAGCTGTTCCAAGCTACCTCCGACTTAGATTAAGCCGGAAACACATTGACAATGATAATGTCAATTCCCATACTGGAATACTGCTCGGGTCATATGGTCCTAGCATTCGCTCCGCTCTCAACTTCACATCAATGCGCTAGAAAAAGATTATTCGAATTGCATTCACCTGTTTTTAAGATAAACTCATCCTCTTCTAATAGTTGTTTCCTTCTAGTTCAGCTAATTGGGAGTATGATGGAGGGGGAAGAGGGAATCAAATAATTATCGATTTCATATTAGACTGAAAATTTGGAAAGGCAATTCAATTCTCCAGTTACCTAGGTCACATTCTCCTCCAACTTGAAAGATTGGACTGTAGTATCGCGTATCATCACCAGCTTTTCGAGAGACAACACACCGTCCAAACACAGGTGCGGATGGAATCTTTGCTTCAATTAGCTGAAGTGCAGATCCTTCAACAACCACTGATTTGGCCACAATACCAACAAGAGGAATTGAATCGCCTTTAGCATTGAGGAGTTCCCAACCATAGATAAACTCATCCGCCAATTCAGTTTTGTCTATAGGGAAGATGGAAATAAAAATATTTAAACTTTATTCTCTTACATTAAGGTTGGAAGTAATTATCAGAAGCCAAAACGTACCGGTAGCCTTGCAGTAAACTGATGTTGAGTATTCAGGTTGAAGGAATAGATTGCCGCACGGGCTTAGGCCATTTATAGTTGGGTAGACGGGATCAAGTTTTAGAACAGTTGGTCTGCCATCTATATTCATGAAGATTTTCATTAAGAAAACATCGAGATCTAAACAGGAATCTGAATGTTTACATACCCATAACCGGTGCACCATCTTCTCCAAGCAAGACCACTGGAATATACTTCGAGGCAAAGCGTTCGAGAACTGCTTTTTCTGGTTCAGTATCAATCCTTTCCGCAATAACTCGAACTCGTAAACTATCGCGTTGAGGAGAGAATTTGTCTCCCTTGAAACCGATCAACTTTATTTCACCTGTTTGAGCATCCACTGTGACAGTGTCAGCGAGAATACCAAGAGGAGCAGGACTTCCATCAGCATAGCTGGCTTCGATACCGAATCGTACATTTTCGTGGGACTCATCGTTTGTAGAGGGATCTAGATATGTTCAAATATCGATGATTCGTATTTTCCAACACCCTCATTCATGTCAACTAGAAAGGCAAGGAGCTTTCAAATGCAATTTTTCTCACATCTTCCAACATTTCGATTAGTCGAAGAGTATTTATATATTGTGCGCATCTGAACCGAATTCGCGGGATTTGATCACCAATTATTGATTTGGGGTTTTACTATGCCCCTTATCTTTGAACAGAACCGTGCTACTACCGTATCTTTAGGCAGATGTTTATATCAATAGAATCATGTGACTTATAGCGCTATTCAAATTAATCGCCTTGGTCTGAGTACATGTAGGCAGAGCAGTCTACAACGAAGATGAAGAGATGAACAAATTGGTGGCTATTTTATTCTTGTTTCTATTCAGTATTGCATCGCCATCAGAGTTTATTGCCGTCCTAAAAGATCACTTCGCTGAGATATCTGTTATCAATAGTTTCTTAAATATAGGGCGCTGACTTCAATATTACTTCATTTTATCTACTAATACCCCATATCGAATCACTACCTTGATTAATGTCCACCATACGAAATACTAAATTCTTGTATACTTTACCAGATTAGGTTTGAATAAAGTTCCGCCGAAATGGAGCACTCACCAATAAGCTTTCCTTTAAGAGTGACATCTTCAGATTCCTTCGCAGTCAAAGCACCGCTATCATCAAGTCCTTCCACTTGTACGATGAGTTTTGGAGGATCCACTTCATTAATATCTGCAATAATTTCGTTAAGATAAGCACTTGGCATCGTATGAAGTTAGGAACAATCTTATGGATGACCTACCAAGAAGTTTCGTGTCATTGAACTGAATAGGACTGCTGGGGTTTGGCTTAACATTAAAGTCGATGTACTCTCCAGGCTTCGACTCACCGGCTGGAAGTGGACCCTGATCAATTCCAGAAATTGCTTCGGGAACCTTTGTATCGTTGATGAGAATACAACGAGCTCGAAGTGCATCGGCAGTTTGTTTAAGACCACTCAATTTGATTTCACCAGTCGGGAGCATTTCAATTTTGTCAGCTATGGCACTTGTGTCCACTGGTTTATTATCGTTTGTGCGAATCTCCCAAGAGTATTTCAGGCCAGCAAGGTTTTCAGATGAAACTATATCTGTTTTTAAAGAGCGAAATTATCACTTATGTAAAGAAAAGTCAAAAGTGGAAAAATTTGTCATTCAGGTTTTTAAAAGAGAACATTAGAGGCTCCAATCCCATTTAAAACACGTCTAATTTCGGTGACATGGGGCGGGCGATAGACTTACCTACAAGTGGTGCATCCTGGGCAACGTATACTCATGCAACAAAAAGTCTATTAACCGGCGGTTGACTTCTCACTTCAAACTACTATCACCGCACTGTATGTCATATTCGACAACTTCAACAGTACTCGACTTATCTTTTCTCTTCAGTTGTGTCCATCTGTCTCTTTACATCTGTGAATCACTCTTCTTTTCCCTCACTCGAATTTTCCCACTATGATGTTCCTCTTCTCTATGAAGTTCGAAGTCTACTAAAGGGCTAATGATAACAATCAAAATGCCTGTCATTTGAAATAAATAAATAAAATCTCGATGACATTATATTCAGCATGTCACGACTTTAGGTTAAAATCTTCACTCAGTCAAATAGTAGTATCTTCAATCAAGTCAGTCGTGTTACAAGCAGTATGCCACTTTTTTGGTTATTTAGTTTCCCTCAAGATTTTACTTAAGCATGCACTCTGGACTATTCCACCGAGTTAAACAGGAATTACCATAAGTGGATTCAATTATAGCCGGAAGATGCACTCAATTGTGCATGCCGGTTGATTAGAACGCTTGGCACATATTAAATTAGGGAAGTTGTTCAGTAAACCAACATATTCAGGCCATGTGTAACCGTGACATCAGAAAGAAGTGACAAGATCAGCACCGATTGAAGTATTTAATTTAATGACATAAAATTGAGTGGGCATAAGTTCACTTTGGGTGAACACAGACTACGGAGCTCTGATAACATGACATTTTATGAATCAATTTTGCTATTTGAAAACTGTTATCTGTTAGACTGCATGTAACCAAGTTTTGTGCTCACATAAAATTCGAAGCAAAATAGAAAACGAACTGAAGTAGCATGATAGGTGAATAAGCACTGAATACTGCAGAAAAGTGTGTTCTGTAGCCCAGAGAATGAATGAAGAAATTTAAAATTTTGGAACTACCCGTGGTCTCATGATGCCTTGCCGTTACCATCTGCGTCTTTTTGTTCACCTCCACTTAACAATCTATTTCACCTTCCGTTATTCGATATCGGTTGCTCCCTATAAGTACAAACTGGCATATTATTATTACGTTTCCCTCGTGTTTGTCACAGCTTTAAAGCGTATGTCTCCTTGGACAACAATTTCAGCTGCATAGCTTAATGGAATAATTAGCCAGTCTTAAATATGAACATTAGTACCAATGGTAAAACAAGCCCCAAATGGTTAGGCAATCGTATAACTGCTGCTCACCCTGGGCTGCACAATTGAGGGTTACAGAGTCGCCTTCGTTTAGATTCACTCGATTATTTTCCGCGCCGCCTATGATCACTTTGGGCTTCTCATCTGAAACCAATTAAACGAAATCAAACAAACAATTCATTAAAATCATGCATGGTGACACTATGCTTTTAAACCCACCAATAAGATCAACTGGGTCCAGGATATTGACAGCTCCTTTGTCGTCAGTGACAACAATGAATGGATCAGAGGGAGGAGCATTCGGCTGTTCAGATTCGTCTCCATCTGCAGAAAAAATTATCCGACATCTACCCACGACAAACTTTCCATCATTGGGTCCAAGATACTTCGACAGGTCCAGGCCAGGCATTGGTCGACTTAATTGAATGGTGTCCCCGTTAACTTCAACCTTGGAGAAGATGTGACTTGAGAGAACTGGCTCCCCGGTAGAAGTTGAAAACTCCCACAAGTAGTTTCCAGTTTGGATTTGTTGGCCTGTCTCAGAGTCTGCCCAAATATCAGATAAATTTAAAAATTATAAAACAATCAAAGCTTTTACTTTAGCATGGGGCTTAAACGTTAACTTACCCGTAGCTTTGCATATAAACTTGCGTTCATAAGATGAGTTCATTGGAATTTCATCGACTTCGGTGACAATTTTGCTCGCTGAAGAATTAAAATTATCAGACATTAGGAAGACGCTTTTAAAAACGGAAGGATAATTTATTGTTCTACTTCAATATCGTCCAGTATAGCATAGGGGGTCTTTTCAATATTAACCTTCAATGGAGTGGAGTACACGCAACTGACTAAGCGCTTCGCTAATAGAAATCATAATAACCATTGCACATTCATTAGTTAGGTAATAAAAAGGATCATTTTTAGAAGAAACTTCTTTCCGTATATCCCAACTATTTCACGACTGTTCAAACCCCGATAACGCGAAACAAAGATACAGTTCGCGCCTTGTCTACAGCTGACTCATAAGGGCCAATGAGACATTGACAAGTCGAGGCACTGCTTGTGCCAATTATGCAGTGTTGTCTGCTAACTTTATTCCCATTTCTCTAACCCCGTGTAATCCACTCGTCGAAATGAAGAGGATTAGCCATATTCCTTATTTGAAATCATAGATGTCATTCATGAGCAATCTCATTACCTTTCTAACGGGCTAGCAACATGACGGTTACTTACAATTACAGTCCAAATCGGTGCAAAGACCACCTTGTACCAGAATACGTAGTTTATCTCAAATATTTGCCCTTATTTTTATGCTTACATTACATACTGACCATTGCTGCAGCCTCACATATTATTATTATTTTAAGCTAAAGATTTTGGCAGGTCTGTTGGTCTTACTGGATTTGCAATTTCCACCGATAGGGAAGTAGGTGGTACTATAGAGTGCAGCGTTTCCACTCTTACGAGCGACCGAGCAGCTACCATAGAGCAATCCATCCTGTTTCTGCATGCCTGTCAGACGTAACTTTGAACCTTCCTGTTCCACAAATCTGGCCAAATTGCCTGCTGTTGGAACCATGACACCACCAGGTCTAATCATCTTCCAAGCAAATACCAAACCGCTATCGTCTGATAAGCCTGAAAATTAAAAGAAATACAATTTACGACTAATCGTAGGTCAAGAGGTATAAATAAAATGATGGAAACAAACCTCTGACTATGCATTTGAGCGTAACGTTATCACCATCCTCATAGACTAGATTGCCGCATGCACTCAGACCAAGAACAACAGGTGTGAGATCGGAGTGTCGAATTGTGGGATCACGATTATCTGAAAAATAATAAATTGAAAACAATTGTTGATATTATAGAACAGGTTTTAAGGTAAAGAAGACCTCACTAACCAGAAATAACTCCACCCTCTTCATTAAGAGTCTTAATTGGAATTGGTTCAGATCCAAACTTCTCAAATGTGCCATCTCCTGAAGGTGACTGTCGTTCCACAGTAAATCGAAGGAAAAGGTCGTCGGCGTTGTTGTTGAGTTCATCGCCACGATAGCCCTCAATCTTTAGAGTTCCTTCATCTGAGTCTACTTCTATGCCTTCAGCTAAGACACCAAGAGGAGCTGGCGACTTATCTGAATGGCTGAGCTCAACTCCATATTTGACCTTGGGATCTTTCGGCAGTTCTTCACCAGTTTCTGGATCTAAAAGACATACAATGCCATTTAAGTCATTCTAATTTCTGACAAAGTATTTTGTTGAATTTCACTTAATGGTCACACACCAACTAGTTTAACCTTCAACTCTTTGTTCGACCCTTTGGAGAGGGCTAGATTTCCATTCTCATCTAATCCATCGATAACGAATTTGAAGTCTTTTGGCGTTGCTGCATTATGTGAAAGACAAGGTAATTAGACGTGATCGATGGATAGTACAAAGTAATAAACAGTAGACCTTACGTAGTATGGGTTTGGGAACAACTTTTCCCTCCTCCCCTTCAGGCATTGCTGGTGTTACCTCAAAAGTCACATAAGGACTTTCAACTTGGACCTTAGGATCAATGGGATCTTCTTGTCCAGGTTTCCTATTCAATCCGCGATTAGCATTAACGGCGACACATTTGGCACGAAGTCCGGATGCTGTCTTAGAGATTTCTTGGAGGCGAAGGACTGAACCTGACGGAACAGGCGTTAATTTAACTTTCTTTGCCAGTGTTATGGTGTCAGCCACTGTTCCTTCATTATATTCAAAGACCCATTGAACATCTAGCCCTTCAATTGGACGCCTCGTTTCCGGATCAACTGCGACGCAACTAATTATCTTATTATCACCTTCGTTGGCCACTAATTTGCCGTCTTCTACTCCAGTCATATGAAATTGAATTTTGGGCTCTAAAATAACAAAGGAATAAGTCGATGATAATATCCGACATCATTAAGATTAGTGTATCGATTACTGGGGTTCTCCGAAAGTCCGCTCATTCGAATAATCGCCCGTGCAGTCTTACAGCTTTTCTCTATTTGGGGCACTCACCGAAGCGTATATATATATATATATATATGCTCTTCTTAGGTTTTGTTTCTGTATTATCGTCCATGGTCGCTTATTCGGGTAGGCGATTATATAGTTTCAAAGATAGTTTCATGAAATTAAATTTCCCGTTTAACCACCCTGGGCGGCTTTTCGGAAAATTCCAATACTCTCATTTTCTTAATTTCTACACAGTTAATTCAAGGAGTTTAAAACTTCTCCTATTGACTACTAAATTGGTATTGCACGTCTTCTGTGTTAAAACATTTTAAATACAAATGCTTCACCGCCACTTTATCAACGAATTTGAATCCCCGGCAATTATTGGACTGAACGTACCTTCAACGTCTCTGATAACATCTATATTCACTGTTCCTGACGGATGCTTCTCAATGTAAAACTTAGGACCGGAGGTGTATGTATCCCGAATCGCACCATCTGGACTTCTGGGAACATTTGCAATACATTCACCATATACTTTTTGTGAGCCAACCAGTGATTGTAGATCAACATCAGCGATCAGATTATTCATGACGATTCGATTGCCATCATTGGTGACTTTGCTGAAGATCATTGTCGGTGAAATGGCTCTTCCCGTTTCGATAGATCTGAATTGCCATCCATATGAGGTGTTAGTTATGCGGGAACCAGTTGCAGAATCTATAGTAAATATATCGTTCAGTTGGCTAACGCTAATTTAAGGAAATATCGTTATGTTAAAGGTAGATTTATTCTAACCGTATGCAAAGCATTCAAAGGCTTTTTCATCTGGATCGTGTCGCGGAATACTTTGTACATCGACTTTAACGGAGGACTGGGGAGCTAAAATGTGAAAAAATAGTCTAAAATCAACATCTTTGGAGCGTGTTTATTACTAGAAGAACTGGCAACTAACATGGTTTGCATTCAGCTCCGATTTCAAAGTAATCGCTATGGTATTTCGAGCTTCCAGCACTTGGACGAGCAACAACACACCTGCCGTAGACAGATTTGTTGGGCTTGTATAGACCGATCAATTGCAGTTTATTGCCAGACTGTTTCGCCAAATCGGCAACTGAACCAGGGAAGGGAAGTGCATTTCCGTTCTCGTCTCTCAGCTCCCAGCCAAATAGGAGTTTATCAACCTCATTTTCTGGACCTAAATGTAAAAGGTCAGTGATTTCAAGTGGGACTTAGTTTGCTTGACAAATATTTGCTTTTCACTTGCCTTTAACGTCACAGATTAAAGTCAATTGGCTTCCCACTTCAATTGGCAAATTACGACAATCGCTTAGACCAACCACCAGTGGTTTCAGTTCTTCCAATGCTTTGCCAATGGGCCTTCCATCTGAAATAATGAAAGCTTGTCACAATATCGACTGAGCAAAAGCAGTGCGCTGTGTCCCCCGATCACCATTTTTTAGTCGCCTGCTTGAATGCCTTTAGATTTGATTCCCAATGAATTGCCCGTTTCATTCATTCCATTTCTATTACGTCCCATTTACTTTAATCATCATTGAAATAAAGGCATTAAGGCTCATTGTAAAGCCTGACACACTCATGCTTTCTTTCTTTTCTTATTCTAATAAATATAGAAAATAGGTGACAACTCTGAGTGCAATAGAAATGTCATGGAATGGAAGGGTAAACGTCGTTTACACACTTTTTCATGGATGATATGTCAAGGCAAAACTACAAATACGAATAATTATTAAGTATTATTATTATCATTGTTGACATTGGAATATTGCTTTGTGGGTTCAATTTTCTAAAGGAAACAATGCGTCTCAAGCTATAATGCTCATAGTTTGATTTGAACTGTTGGAAGTCATATCTTTAACATTAACAAAATATACACGGTATACGGGTCTCGTAGGTCGTTCAAATAACTATGCGACATGATAATTTAAACCATACATTTTGCTGCATATGTTTAAATCAGCTGATGTTTCACAACTTTACATACTCACGAAAAATACCATCGAAATTCGTCTAATTACTCTAAGTTGACCTTTACCATCCACATGACTGCAGTCTGTAACAATTACTAAGTAGTGGACGACTAAGCAGAACGAAAGTTAAGGCATTGGTTAAGTCCGGAATGTTTTGGAATGTTGCTTTCAGCTCATTCCTCATTATCTTCTTGGTCGCGATTAGGTGTGTGAGAAAGCAATAAATCTAACTGAAATTCGCTAAAAGTATAGAAGTTAGTATAATCTGTCCATATAATCCCGAAGTAATAAAAACTATAATAGTTGAGTCCTTTCCACTCTGGAGCATTTCATAGATTCAGATATTTGCAAATATCATACCTTCAACAGGTTCACCATCTTTTGTTATTACAGAGTGGATATATGGAGATGCAAATCGTTGACGTTTGCCGGGTTCATTTATTTCACCGATCACTCTAAGACGAATGCTCTTTGCCACAGGTTCAAGGCTATCTCCCTTAAAGTTGATGAATTTAATCTCTCCCGATTTGGCGTCAATTTCAATTGAGTCAGCCATGCGATTCAAGGGAGCTGGATTTCCATCGGCATCCGTGACTTCCAATCCATAAATGATTTCGCCTCCAGGAGGTACATCGGCCTTACCGCCAGTAAATTCATCTGTTAAATACAAATAAAATTTAGTTTCTCCTCTGCCAGTTGATCGAGAGGTTTTAATCCCGTTTATTACTGTACTCACCTATAAGTTCAGCCTTAATTGAGATGGTAGAATTTTCTGGTCCAGCCAAATTACCATTGGAATCTAGACCGTCGATTTTAACATGGAATGCCTTTCTTGGATCATCATCAGGGGCTAAAATTGAAAAGTTCAGATAAGTTGTTTAGACGTCAAGCCTATTTTGCTTCTCACAAAACCATTTACGTACTAGGATCAACTTCCTCAAGTTTAATTCCTGGTTCAGTAGGATCTTTTTCGACAACGACTTCAACGAAATCTCCCGGAGCTTCTTCATCTGGTTTCAGAGGGCTTCCCGGTACAGGAGTATCTTTATCTTTATCGCCAGCGCCTCGAAGAACACATCTCAAACGAAGACCATTTGCAGACTGACGCATTCCGATGAGTTTGAGTACATATCCAAGACCATCACTAGATGGGGCCAATTCAACTCTCTCCGCCAAAGCGCTACTATCGATTGGTCTACCGTCATTTGTCTGTACCTCCCATGAGTATTCAATGTAGCTCAAACTGGAGCCAGTTTGATAGTCTGTAAATCACAAAAACTCAACTTTGAAAGAAATTCATCCAGGAGTAGGATTTCATCACTTAATTAATGACCGAACTTACCAACTCCAAGGCATTTGAGAACGACAGTTTCATCTGGTTTGGTAATCAACTTTCCATCCTCGATACCGATAATATCAACTTTAGGTTTGTCATCTGGGATAAGAAAATATTGACCGTTACATCCACCAAATGTTGATATTAACTCAGCATTCAATAAATCTAACCTTCCACGACTTTAGTAATTGAGTACTTGGGGCCATTAGTAGCATCATCTTTGGAGACCTTGACCATCGGATCAGAGAATACCTTCTTGGATTCATCTCCAGGACTTTCAGGAGGAATAATAGCCACACAGCGTCCTTCAATGACACTTGGGTTGCTATCCCCAAAGTACTTTGCAATATCAACATCACTTCGTAGTCTTCCAAGTACAACACTATCACTGAACATTTCGACGTTTTCAAACAAGTGCCCTGGGAGAATAACTTCACCCGATTGTGTTGAGAATTCCCAATTGTAAGCGGCATTCGTTATTATAGATCCATCATCACGTTCTAGGGGAAAATTGGCATTCGAATACATTCAATAACGAATATTTCAACAGTAACTTGATCAAAACTTACTTGTAACAATACATCTGAATCTTCGCTGGTCTGGGTCTACGCTTGGTAGTTCCTCAACTCGGGCAAATTCATTTTCCACTGTAGAAATGAGAAGAAATAAAAATGTCATTCATGTAAATCGTATATATAAAACCTTGCTGGAAATATAGAAACTGGTCTTACTTGGTCCGCATTGGGGTCCAACAAGGAAGTCTCGACCGTAGAACTTCTGAGAGATAAGTTTCTTTCTTGCTAATACACAGTGACCAAGCAGGCTCTCACCTTCGACTAATGCTTTCATGTTATTGAGAGTCAAGAGACCACCTGATGAAACAATGGTCTTTGCGATCTTATCTACCGATACGGGTCGACCCTCAGGCGTATGGAATGCCCAGGAATACACAATATCACTGTCGTCTGAGATGCCTATGAAAGAGAGAAGATTTTAGTCCGAAAAAGATAGATTATAATCATCAAACATTCAGCCAATAGGTAGATCTGGTGAAAATTAGTCAAAGTGGTCAACAGACATTATGATCCCTCACGATGGTAAAACCAGATGTTAAGCACATGGAAAATAGTGATAATTCATGTTGCGATGGATGTAGAGACTCAAAAGACTGTAAATCCTTGGATACAGGATCAACCCCCCCCCCCTCCCCGGCACATCGATTGTCCTTTCATTAATACATTCTCCCAAATTAAGTTTTCATTATAGTACAGTCCAAAGATATGCTTTTTTAGATTTGTTTAGTTCCACAACCATTTCTGTGTTCCTTCGATTTTTAATGCATTATTGCCATTCCTCATCTTGACCTCCCAATTAAATAAAGCTCAATTAGGTACTTAGTGAATTAGACGAGAAAAGTTAATCTTTCTTCTATTTAGCCTAGAAGAACACCACACGCAGGATACACAAATGCTAGAAACGGCCTATTTTGAATAAGCAGGGTGGTTGTTAGTTTATTTAAAACTTTTAACCGCCAAATGAATTTTAAGATATCTCTCCCACCCCCCGCTTAACCCTACCCGTCAAGTGCTTTATCTGACGAACACTGAAATGGTGCTTAAAGGAGCGAGCATGAATATAAAGTTGACTCAGTGAATTACCTCTAGCTTTGCAGGACAACGTAGCATCTTTTCCAGCTTGCAGTGGCAATGTGTAGCACTTGCTGAGTCCATGAACAATAGGCGTCAGAGTTGGCGATTTCTCGACTTTTTCACGATTATCTTAAAAGAGGATATGAAGATTGGATGTGTGTGTACTATTACTTGAATTAAAGTAGTACATAAAAATTAAAGGCATTGCGTTCCCTCACCTTCCTCCTCCCTATCCGCAACTGCTACAGGAATGAGGGCGGAAGCATAGCGTTCTTTATTGGGATCACCAATTTGTCCAGGTCTGGGTTTCTTATCGTCTTCGGACGTCTTTTCCACAATTACACGAACAAATAAATCGCCTCCTTTTGTTAGTTCCGAGTCACCTCTATTGTTTTGAAAAAAAGGAAGAAACGCTTGATGCTTTACTTTAATATGGTAAGCATTTTTAAAAATACTCATTAAATGGCTTTAAAAGCGAAAAATCAATGATCAGGAAGGCGTCTTACCAACGAATGCTCTTTCATTCGATAACCAATGCTTTACATTCGGTTATTATAATTTATCAATAATAATTACTATCATAATAAATAACTATTTTAAACATTTTTTGGCGCTTTGTAATTCAGAAACAAAATTATGGGTTGTTTTAATTCGATCAGTTCGTACTAACAAGCATCTTTAAAATCCATGAAAAAGTCATCTAATTTTCCAAACTGATGTATGTATGTGTTTGTGTATACGTCTAGTAAACCTTAGACAAGGCCGCTTTTGGTAAGTTTCTTAAAGAATTTGACTATCAATATTTCAATGACGACTAATTCATAGAATGTCCTCAATTTCCAACGCTAAAGCATCGAATATAAACTTCAAAACGCCAGATTTTTCTTCCCATTCGAAAGACTAAACTCGAGGTCATGATATTGGACAGATCTCCTCACTTAATGGGTCTTGATAGTGGTTGATAGAACTTACTTGAATTCCAGCAGTTTGATTTCTCCTGAGTTAGAGTCTATGCGAATTTGTTTAGCGAGATGACTTAGAGGTGCTGGACTTCCATCTGCATGTACAACTTCAACTCCAGCGGTCTTCCAAATAAGGCCACTAGGTGTCGTTTCTTCGCCACTTTCTTTGTCTAAAATATATATTTAATTCACGTACATGGATTTGCGAAAATTGGTTAGAGACGAAAGTTAGAATGAAGCTTCACTTACCCAGAACTTTTGTATACAACGTCAAATTCGAACCAAGAGGTGCAGAAAGTCTACCCTGGTCGTCCAAACCTTCCAGTTTCACAACATACTTATTCCTCTTGTCATTTTCAGGAACTGCATTAGAAGTAAAAGAAGGATAGTTTATTTAAGTTTGATAGCCTTCTTTCATAACAAGCGTTAAAATGACTTACTTATATCATAATCAGACATTCCTGCAAAGCTAGGTTTTTCACCAGGTGGAGTTGGTTTGATGGGAACGAATCTAACACTGGATTCACCACTTGGGAATTCCAAAAATTGTGGATTTGTTTTATCTGTTTCATTGAGAACATAACACCTGGCTTCCAGACCAGCGGCAGATGCTTTGAGGCCAACCAGTTTGAGTTCGAGCCCACCTTCTGGTAAAGCGTTCACTTCAATGTTTCTAGCAATTACTGATGTATCCACAGGTCGTTTGTCTTTACGTTCGATCTGCCATAAATAGGTGTAGCCATTCCCGAATTTTGGCGATTCTGGGTTAACTTCTATAAATTGAAGATTGGTTATTAGCCAGATTTGGAAGAGGTATCGACGTAATTTAGAAGCATAAAATTACCCTCAAGTAGACACTTCAGAGAAGCGTCACCGCCCTCTTCAAACGGTACCTCACCATTTTTATCACCCTCAATGTTCAGATGCGGTGTATCTTCTGAAAGTAAATAATTCATTGGTAATTAAATGAGACGTAACAAAATGCAAAAAAAATCAAACGAATGAAAATACTTTAATATACCAAGGGTAAAATGATTCAACAACTTTAACTTCAGTTCTTATCTTTTGTTGTCAAAACATAGTCTTTTGACTGATCGACTTAAGAATTATAAATGACAGATTCTTGGGCATTGTTCAAATCTATTTCTTAATACATTGCAATATTGGCAACTTCCACTTCTAATTCCTTCAAATTCGCTTTTCTTCCTGATTTCCTGAACTGCTCCTTCACTGTAGACCTCACATTCTACTTAGAATTGACCGCTTTACCCATTATCGTTAATGTCAACTCTTTTACCCACTTCGAAAGCTTATTGATTGATGATTGGTTGGCTTCACACAACGCGATAGAGCCTAACCCTTTATAGTTCTTTTTGCTTTATGGATTTTGTAACTTAGAAGAAATCGTATGTAAGCAGATGGACTATTAGATGCTCACGTTTTCTGCTTCGATTCTACGAACTTCAGTTCAGTATACTTCTGAAACTGGGTGTTGAGCTTATGTTCTCATTTGTGTTAACAATTTTTTTAATTTGAGAAATGCAATTTCAGCAAAAAAAACCTACTCTTTGGTTTTGTATCTTTGATTTCCTCAGGTTTTTCTCCTGGTTGTTGTACGCCAATGGTTATGAAAGCATCCGAGCGGTAGATCTTGCCTGTTTCTGGTATATGCGCAAAGCATCGGCCTTCAACAATTGGAGCACCACCATAGAGTGTTTGGAAGTTGACATCATCTCGAAGACTTGACAGTGCAATCATATTGCCCTCTCTGTTAACTTCCTTAAACAGGTGACCGGGAAGAATTCTATTACCATCTGGAGTAACAAAGTGCCACGAAATTATAGCACCCTCCACACGTTGCCCACTGAAAGTGTCTACGAAGTTAAACAATAGCACAGTTGATTTTATATAAAGGTTTGGCAAGAACTGAGTTAAATGATTAGGTGACGCTTACCAAATGCATTGCACTGGAAGCGTCGTTCATTCGGATCGGTTGATTTCATTTCCTCCACAATTGCCTTGTTTTTACCATCAGTACCGCCTTCGCCTCTGACCAATATCAAAAAGGGATCGGATTCTTTGCGATTTTTGCCATCGAAAAAGACGCACTTGGCTTTCGTGCCTTCTGATAGATCGGCGCGGACATTTTGGAAACTGAGATCCTCCCCAGAAACACCTACATATTCAGCCAGGTCGTTTAGAGATTTTATGCCAGTCGACTCGACCAATGGTCCTATCCATTCAATCTTTTTCAGCCTTCCAAAGGTTTCCAACAATTCGCCTGTTTTGGGATCTACAGAATTAGGCAATAAACATTAAATCAATTTTATTGAGAAATTCCACTTTTTATCTCAATTCTATACTATTTTACTAAGGCTAAAGCTCAATGGCAGAGGCTAATAAATCTAACTCCCTACAAATCAATAAAAATAGCTTAATAATAAAGATCTCTGCTTTCTCTATTTTCTTCTGTTTATCATTCTGATTCTAAGCACATTACATTACATTGCATTTATGAGTGAATAATGAATGTTAGTAGATAATTAAAAAACTAAAACACTGACCTGTAACACGACATTTCACACTACCACTACCTCCAGGTTGAAGTCGAAGAACACCGAAATCGTTTAGACCTTCTACTTTGACATCATACTCCTTCTCGGGAACTGAAAAATAAAACGACAAAAGAGGTAATGCATTATAAATCTCTTTGTGCGAAAGTTGTTCATTAGGACGCGAAATATTAGGTTACCGTCTACATTGACGGAATCCGATGCCAGGACATTTCCAGATTGATCAAGAGCTTCGCAAGTGTAGGTTCCAGTCTGCGGTGCGTATTTATTGAACGCATCCGACTGAACAAGAGCCCAGTAATTTCGTCCACGTTCCCAGACCAGGCCATTGACTTTTGCCAATGAATCGTAAGTTGAGCTCTCTCCATCGTGGGTTAGTCGCCAGCTCAATCCACCGTCTGGAGCTGGGTTACCGTAGTACTCACAGACAAGCTAAATTTAAATAAATATGAAATAAGAAGGATGTTCTTAAAACTAGTAAGTAGCATTCAGACTGCATTACTTCAAAATTCTCGCCTTCATCCACGACCACACTCTTTTGACCATCAGTTTCTTCTATTGGCTTGTAAGTCGACTTGATGCGGATATACTCCTTCGCTATCGGCACTTTTACTTGATCTAAAAGTCAAAGATTTGAATGTTTAAATTTCTTTTTAAAACGCACAAGTCCTTAATTTAAAGCATTTGCTACCAGATTTAAGGGTCACAGGTAGTACAAATAATAAAGCATTAGTAAAATTTTAATACGCCGTGCTTTGGGAACTGATTTCACTCGCATATTGAAACGAAACATACCATGTTTGTCCATGATGTCAGCTGGAAGAAACAGGCGTTCAGTGACCGTACGGTATTCATTCTTAGCTTCACAAGTGTAAGCTCCAGCCAAATCTCTTGGTGAAAATTCATTTGAACCCCCAACAGACCATGAGAGCGTAGCTTTGTTTACATCGGTTTCAATGTTAACCTGCAATAGAAAGGAAGTAATTGATTAACATCTTAGTACGATGGATACTAAACCCAGGTCGAACAGGGGAATACGATGACTATTGAGATCAGCTGAATTAGAGTCGCTTAGACGTGGAGTGTAAAGGCTGGGAGGGGGGAGGGATGAGTTGGCATGCCTTGATCTGTCTTCTGCCATGGATTAACTCAATTTAATAATTCATAATTCCATATCATGAACACTACCCACTCAATCTAACCTCTCATCTTGAACGTGAAGTCAAATATTTTAATGCATTTTGAATATAACCTTTAAAGAAACACTTAACATAGATAGATGGACGGCTTCTTGGTTCTTATCTTACGATGAAGTCAATTTTCACTGCCCCTTTTGTGACCCAAAATTAACCAGAGCGATCATTCATCAACATCACTGGACGTAGATTTAATGGCTACTGACTCGCATTGAGCATTGGGCCAAAGGTGCCCTATTTTAGATAGGCTATTTATAGCGTATGGATTCAAGACTTTGTATTGCCTAATGCTAATTGGAGCGCAAACCCCTTGAAGTGACCCCACATGGAACCATTGCATGACCTGCTACTCATCGTTGAGTTATCTTTTGGCTATATGGGCCCTTCCAGTGCTTAATCTAACAACTTCGACAGCTACAACCACCTCCGAGAGAAGTATTTTCCCCTACTTAAAGAAAGTACTAGATGTTAATACTTACTGAAGGTGGGAGAGTTTGTCCGTCCTTTGTCCAAGTTACCGTTGAAGGGACGTCTGTATTTGTATCTATGCATTCAATTTTTGTTGGGAATCTGGAGATCTCTGGATCGAATGTTGGCCGTATTTCAATCTTGGGGAACTTGGCAGCTAAACAAAAGTGCCACAATCATTGCTCAAATTAAAGACTTATCGACGAGTTCAATATTTAATTAGCTTACCAATATCACCAGGAATAACATTTAGTCTAAACCACTCCGATACCACCTCTTTATCTGAATCTTCCGCTTTAGCTCGACAGCGAATGCTTGTTACCCAACCAGGTCGACTTCTCAAGTTTCCCATGTAGATTGAATTATCCTGGAAAGTTAAGGCCGACCACGGAACCTCAGCCTGTGTTTCTTCGTCATGTTTAATCTTATCACCAGTTGTCGGGAGCTCATCTCCAGCACTGTCGGGGAGAATCACATAATCCCAATCATAAGTAACGCCTTCACTTGTATCATTTCTCCAGATGTCTCGTGCAACACACGAGGCTCCAACAGTTTCGAGTTCACGCCCAGAAAGTACTCCAGGTTCAGTGAGACCATGTATGAATGCTTTGATGAGACCCTCACGAATGATCAAACGATATGGGACTGAAGTGAAGACTTCTTTTGTTTCATCCATTGGAACTACCACAGCTGCTGAAATGGAGAATTCAGTTGGATCTGGGGGGAATCCCTGTAGTTCAAGACGTAGTGGATTTGGTTGACTATATCGTTGAGCTAATATACCGTCTTCCAATGTTATAGGCTCTCCATTTGCACGAGAAATACGCCAGAAGGTAGCAAGATCTTTCGGAAGATCGCGACCGTCAGGACCTATTAGTGATTCAACAAATCAATGATTTTCCTAAACATTTAGGTGCTTGTGAAAGTATTAAATTTTTGACTTACTCAGGGTTTTAACATCAATTGCCATATCACCGTTAACTAATCCGATAAGGTCTCCGTTAATAAGAGATGAGCTGTTTAAGTTTACGATAACATATGTCCGGTCACTTGGGGAAACTAAAATTAGTAATAAATAAATATATATGTGTGCCTTCGTCAATCTTACTATTCTCTACGTTATTAATTATGTTTGTCATTCCAATTCCCACCTGCAAGAGTAACTTGAGCAGTCCTTTCACCTTCCGGAGTGTTGATGGCTACGTTAAGGACTTTCCCATCGAACAGTGTCGGAGCATCAGTAAATTTGATTCGTTTCCAAGAATGGCCTCCTTCAACCGTGATTTCTGGTACGTCCATCGAATCATCCAATGACCACGCAATTTCACCATCGTTAGATTGCGCATCAAAGTCAGCAATCACCTAAAGGAGGGACAGAGTAATTGTTGAGCAAGTTTTTTACATCCTATTGATAGTGCAATATCCATTGAAATAACTCACCTCAAAAGAATCTCCCTCTCTGACGTCTAATCGATACTGATTTTCACCAGTTGGAACGAGAATTCGACCAGGAGATGATACCCTCAACTTTGGGACTGTGGGTCTTGGAACTAGTTCCAGATCTACCAATATGATAGTTGGACTTATGAGGGTTATTAAACAGGGGTTTCGTCTTAAGAGAACTTACCATCAGGAATCGGTCTAGCCTTGATTTCAATCGTCTTTGTAACAGTTCCCTTTGGAGTCTTTGCTGTGCACACGTACTTCACTGCGTGTTTCGAAGGCTGGAAACCACCAACACGACGCCAATCCAATTCCACTTCTTCGGTATCTTTGCCTCTGGGTTTCTCCATAGCCTTAAAGGTAAAGACAAGTTAGAAATATAAGTAAGAGGTACGACCTTACGAAGTCAAAAATGCCAAAAAGCGATAATTGATTCCAAATATCTACACTCTTCCCAGTCTATAGGGATGAATAGCAGAACCTGAATGAAGTTGTCAGCAATAAGATGCCTGTCAGCCTGGTCATCAAAAGATCTTGTTGCATTTATGTCAAACTCAAATTACTACTTATGTATGTCAACTAGTAGTGGTTTCATGTCACTTACGATTTGGTCAAGCAAAACATACCCCACGTCATACCTTGACTATGGTTACGTTACACACCACATCCTCTATAAGGGCATAGATTGCAAATCTTCTATCCATTTTTTCAGTGCGAGAAATAAAATTTAGAGTTTCATTTCGGTGGGTTTTCGTATTTTCTTTTCTCTCAATATGCGCAGATTTTGGTATATTGAACTCCTATCACGTATTATAATCCCTGGTGGAATATTTAGCGAATTATTTTTTTTAAAAAAATGATTAATAGAAATCCATATTATCTAACCAAGTTACACCTTCTCGAAGTTAGAGAATTGGAATAAAAAGTAGAGACCAACAAACAAATGTTGCCTTAAAATACCTCCATTTCTTTTTGACTAAAATTATCCGATGTTATTGAAACTTCAGCAACAATATCAGGATTTCCTTCACCACAATAAAGTCTTGTTGGGAAGATGGAGTGCGGATCATCATGGATAGGAGTCAGCATAACTCGGACATCAGGTGAATCTGGAAGGGAAAATATAAGGTTGCATAATCAACTGATTCACCCAATCTATGCAGATAAACCCCCATTAACTACAGTCTTACCAATGTTGAATTCAAGTGATCCAGATAGATTCACTGAAGGCACTGGAAGACATTCAAATTTGATGTACTTTCCACTTGCCAGAGGATAGTTAATAATGAATCTCGCAGCATTTTCTCGATTGACTATAGAACAAAGGAAGGAAATATCATTATAGACGATATCCGTGATAAATCTAGGGTTGGGTTGGGTTCGATATTAAAACTATACCTTTTTCCGTGATATCAGTTGTAGTATTTCTAATCTTGTCCACCAATACCCACTTAGGATTCTCACAATGTGCCGAGTCTGGTGTGAAGCCGGAAACATAGTAGATAAAAGACTTGTCATCAGTAAGTTGAGGTGGTTCCACACCCTCTGCTTCTTCAGGGACTTCACCAGCTTGTCCTGAGGAGACTTCAATCTTCGTAGGCGAGGACCAGGGCTCAACAGTGATTTGCGTTTGTAGTTTAATCTCTTTTCCAGTCTCTGGGAAGGTGATAGTAGCCTCGTAAGAGCCCTCATGTTCTTCGCCCGCTGCATATATCACAAGATTGCCATTTCTATCCACACCGAGTCCATCGGGAAATTCGTTACTTTCAAGTGGATGAGTGCCTACTCTTCTCCAGGTTATTTTCGCATTCTTTGGTTTTCCGTCTGGATAGATAACTGATATCAACGCTGGTTCAAGGAACGAGAGATTGCGGGATGGATAGTTCAAACGAATCCTAGGTATATCCTCTGCATACAAAAGAAATATAGATCTCGTCAACTAAAATTACTTTAAATCTAAGCCTGAAATTAACACAAAAATTGTCCCACCCAAAGTTGCGGGCTCTTTCATTCTCGTCGGTTCGGGTAGGGGTACCCAAATTGGAGTTTTGATGGGATCTTTACCAACGAGGAAGCCGGTGATCTTTTCACCGCGTTTATCAAATTCATCAAGATCGATTGGCAAACGAATTTTAAATTCACCATTTCCTCGATCTATTACTGGAGGATCAACTGGGATTATCCGAGTTCCATTCGGTGCTAGCCATATAATGTGGAAATCATCTAGGCTTTTTGGCTGATAAGAAGAAATAAAATAGGGTATGAGCGTACAGAGATTTAGAGGTTGAGAAAATGTCAAATGTAACTTACTGGAATGATTTTTCCTTCAATAACGACTATTTTAGGATCCGTTGGATCTTTGGCGATGGTTACGTACTCAGCAACCGGTGGTGAGATAGGAACCGGTAAAGGTACAGGGAATTCTTCATTCAACGTGTCACCAGGTTTAACAGGTTGGTCCTTAGCTAAAGAATCATCAACGGTTCATCAGCAAACATATCAATTAAATGAGCCTCAAAATGATCAACCACTGTCCTTACAAGGATCTCTAATAACGAGATAGAAAGGTTCAGTGAGATTGGCTCCTAAAGCAGCGACTTGACATTCATAAAGACCGGAATATTCCTCTTTAGCATTATCGATTAGCAGTCTGGTTTCCGAGGTGACTGGAGTCCATGTACCATTTTCCAGGCGTGGTTTGAAGGGCAAAAGCTCCCGATGAACAGTAAAGTCTTTTGAGTCAGCGATTTGAGCAGGCAGACGCCAAGTGTGGACTGGAATACCACCGCGATAAGATGTTGCACGGCAAGCCAACTCAACACGACTTCCTGGCTTTGCAATCACCACTCGGCCATCGGTCTCCACTTCGACACCTGATAATGGCCACGTGAAAAGAATGGGAAGACAGGCAGGTGATAAGTGCTAATACTTGGTAACTGTTAGTCGGCAACAATAAGGTTGGCCCCACTTTCATAATAAGTGACTGCCAGGAAAATCAATTATCATCATCCAATGCTGTGGAAGAAATTCCTATTCCATACATCTACGTGTAACCCCAACCTACACTCCGGTTTTGACATAATTAGTATTGAGTTTGGATGATTGAGCGAAATAATCACTGATTCAGAGGTGGTTTTGTCTTCTAAGGCAAGAAATAAGAGTGAGTTTTATCTAGGAGCCATCTCTATACAACAGTCTATTTGTGGTGATTTGTGAGTAGAATACAGCAGAATGCATTTATGGACTGAGATGGTTACTCTGATTGAACGAGTATATATTTACTCTAACTTAGTAAACATTTATTCCTCTGTGTGTCAATGATATCTATGATAGGACATTCCAACATAAATAGTTGAATAACGCATTTTATTCCAATAGAGTGCGTGCAAGATTACTCTTATTACACTCATAGACAGAAATATGCATGAATGGTTATGTCTTTTAAACAAAGCGCAGAAGAGACCCACCCTTTTGGCATGTTTCGTGCATTGTATTTGTGAGAAAATCGTACTTGAATTCGCCAGCAGAACACCTAAAAGGAAGCGTAAGGTTTTAACATTTGATCACATTCCATTATTGCAAGTAGGATTTAAACTGTTCTTACTCTTCACAACCTGGTCCTTTACATCCACCGCACTGGAAGTCTGGACCAGAAGGATCAAGATTCACCACAGTCGACTTCTGAAGCTCTGTACAACCCTAAAGAGAAAAGAATGCAATAACTTGTTTGTCTAGCGTTTTTATGGGGTGGAAGTAGTTTCAAGGATTGGCTCACTTCACAGCTTGGTGACAGACTTCGGCCTCCTGATGCTTCGCACTCGCAAATTTCGACAGGAGCAGATGATAGGCCCTCCGGAGGATTTCCACCGAAATCCCGCGCGACTTCAAGAGATAGACCACCAATTCGAGCATTTTCGAGATCATTATTGATTGAAACAGCAGATATACCAACTGAGTCAGCTGTACCCAGGACGCGAAGGAGAGCGGCTCGGGAGAGCTTTGAATCTAGTGCTCGCCAACCACCATTCCACCAGTCTTCTGAGAATTCAACTTCATAGCGCTGAGTATTAGGGTTGAATGCGGCTATGGCTTGAGAAGTTCCGAATTTGGGAGACTAGAAGAAGTTAAAAAAAGTTAGGAACCAACATGAGATAAGATTAGCCACGATAGGCTCCAGAATCTGTGTCCTTAAACGAGTTTTCCCTAGTTTGAGTGCATATCCGTCTAATTCGACCCGGATATGCGTGCGCTTAGGTTAATACTGAACCTCTGCTGAAGCTTATAAATAATAATATATTCCTATATCACTGTGCTAAATCAAGCTCTGCCTTAAACATTAATCACTTCAACATACTCAGACTCTGAATGAGACGTTATTTCCATAGCGTTATTCCATTTGATAAAACTTAGTTGTTTTGTTCCAAATTGTTCTAACCTATAGGACCAGTAGCGGGGTGCACGACAGACTTACCTCCACTTGGTGCACCCTGGGCACCATAAACCTGAAGTTGACTTCAAACTACCATGGCACGGCTGTATGTCATATTCGACCACTTCCACAGTACTCACCTCACTTTACTGTTTTCTCTGCCTTTGTGACCGTCTCTTTTACATCTGGGAATCACTCTTCTGTCCCCCCCCCCCACTTCCCGAAGTCAACTAAAGGGCTAAGGATAACCATCACAAAGCCTGCCATTTAATATAAATAGATAGGAGCAGTAGCTTAGCAAGTGTGTGTACTTCTAGGCTATGTACCAATTCTAGGTAAATAATATTACCTCGATCACGACGAAAAGTTGGTTATTAGCAGATATAGGCACTGTTCCTGGGTCTTGGAATCGCTTGAATTGGAACGACATTTTGCCTCCATATAGATTGCGCTGAATATTTGAAAATATTTATCAAAGTGAATGAATTATCAGACCAAGAGCTAGTAAGTTCAAATATGGAATGTTGATTGTTTACATAGATTGGAATATCCGTTTCCTCAGGACCACGTTGAAGATCAGTTAGTTTTATGGAAATCCTCGAGGTACCATCACTCACTAGGGGTTCACGAATTAAGATATCACCAGGGAGACCAAGTTTATCCACATTCAAAGGGGAGTATACACGCTCAATACGCTTCTTATCTGAGTCGACAAGTGGAACAGTGCTCAGTTCACCATTGATCATTTTCCTAGCCAAGAAGATGTCGAATTTGTACCGTCCTGGATTTGCCTATGAAATAAATAGATTACTATAATAAAAAAAGGGGGGGGAATAGATTTACCAATTTAGTCATACGAGACTTGCTTTGAGCTTTTCCATTATCTCTAAATTGAGATCAATATTTAGGCAATAGGGGGGGGGGCCTACAAATTGCTGAGGAACTAAATTGAGTGCGAGCAAATTATGGATTTCATCAATCGATTTCCAATTAGTGCTTATTATGTACTTTACATGTCTAATAAATTTGAAACAGTCCGCAATGAGACAGTTTGAGTCCCTATAGCCAGGTCCGAAACCGCGAGAACAGCAACAGTGATGATATAAAGTAAATACGTAGTGATATTTTAATAGAATAAATAAAGATTCGGTATTTCAGATTTAAAGCACCGAATCGAGGCTATTTCATGGTCATGTATTTTTTCGAATTGGTTTCACGCAAAATATTGAATGCATGTCACATTTAAGGTGATGCAGATTTAATCTATTAGGGACTATATTTAGCAGCCCTGGGGTGCGCGAAAGACTTACCTCCATGTGATGCACCAAGGGCAGCGTTTACTCATATGCCAAAAATGCCTATAAACCGTCAGTTGACCCCCGACTTCAAACTACCATGACCCGAATGTATGTCATATTCGACCTCTTTCGCAGTACTCACCTTACTTTACCTTTCTCTCCACTTTTTTTTGTTTGCCCCTTTCACATACGTGAAACATCCTTCTGTCTCATCCCACCTCCCCCCACCCCCCCTCTCGACTTTTTTCACATTGATGCTCCTCCCCTCTGTGAAGCCCAAAGTCAACCACAGGGCTAATGATGACTATCATAAAGCCTGTAATTTGATATAAATAATTTGGCAGTCTATATGCGATTTTGATATTGTACATATTTTCAAGTAGAAGATGCAAACTTAACAGGCCCAAATGTGCGATGTTCACCTTCATACAAACTCATAAATCAATGCGGAAGTGCACTAGTTTCACACAAAACCAGATGGACGCATATGGTGTCACGGAAGATGGTGATTGGCAAGAAGAATAAATCTAACTGACATATTAGAGACTTGGGACAATTTCGACTTAGGTCTCTTTTCAGGCACCGACTCATCAGAATAAAAGATATATGTGTGGATTCGAAGCATGAATCACTAATATGTGAATATGCACTCTCCAAAACTGACTCACCGAATTCGAGTTGAACAAGATAAAGATAAGTGGAGCTCAAGTTACTGGCTTTGTCATTTTGAAGGTACTCTCAACCACTCGACAAGAATTGTATATATTATATAGCTTTACAGAGCCTCGTTCTTTGTAAAGAAACGGCAAGGTGGACGGTAATTCTGGGTTTCTTTTATTATCTGTATTTAACATCACCTCACTTTTCATGACCTTGAGTTTGGTGGTGTCATTTTAATCAAGGTGGTGACTGGGGGCAGTGGTAATAGCTTAAATGGACAGCCTCTCACGCTGATGGGTCTTAGTCAATCTACACTTCAGTGCTTCAGTCTCAAAAAGTATAGAAGTGCTAGAACAATCCATTATCTTTCTATTGTTAGTAATTCATTTCAGGTCAAATAAGTGAAGTGCAGAGTAACTTACCAGAGAAATGTTTTCGAAGAAGTGAGTCTCAGAACCTGTGCAAGATTTGGTCGTTCCAGAACAGTAGCACTTTAGACACTTATCACCATGTTTCATATAACCATCAACGCATTCTGTACAGCGGTCACCCTTGTAGCCCTCCTAAAGTTGAATTATATGATAACGATAAATCCGGTGACGTGAGACTTCTCGTCAGAAATCAACTCACCTTGCAGGTGCAGATTTCATTGGTAGTAATAGTCTCTGTTCCCGCCGGATTGCAGATATTCAAAAGTTCAGAACGTTGTTCACATTTAGCTTCTGGGGGTGGGACTTTTTCAGTTTTACACAGATCACAAGAATCATCCAGAAGACGTCCATCTCCTCTCAATTCACATCGACACCTATAGCCATCTGGAGAGGATGGATCCGCTGCACAATCCCTGCTAACACTACAGTGAAAAAGTTAAAAGACGATTAATATGTTTGATATGGAATATTCAAGCCTCTGGTGAACCTAAGAGAAAAGTCTTTTCTATCGTTGACAGCTAATAGCATCACTTCCAGCGGTAAAGAACATTTGATTTGTCCTCCACTATATTTGGCTCGGAGTAAGCGCCACTTGTACTCTCACTCTTAGATTACTCCAAACCTCTTTGACTCAATGGCGCCCTTCGTTCCTCTGATTTGATTTCCTTCCAGTTCTCACTTAAAGGACGTATATAGCAGCAAATGTTTGACCTCTAGGCACAGCCGGCTGTCTCACTGGGCAAATGCAAGCGTACACAATTTTGCTATGCAGATTCATCTATTAGCATGACCACTTAACTAAGTTCTCTTTAAATGCGTTCAATAAAAGATCCTAAAATACTAAATCACTATCTTCCCCCGACCACAAGCCACTACCTTAGGCTAGTTGGGAAACTGCGGATCATCATTCACCTATGGAAATCATCCACTTTAACTTCACCAGTGGTACTCGATACATCGATAGTTGTAGTGATGCTTTCGCCAATAAAATATCCCGTATGCAAGTAAACTAAATCACCGCAAGATCTCTGAGTTACAGGAACTTTCTGCTAACTAGCAGTTAAATTCAGGGTTTGTTGAAGTCTCATCAAAACCTTCTTCCCCTTCGAATTCCTGCCTCCAATTACTTTCTTTGTGAAGTTTCAGCCGACAATATACTTATATATTGCAATCACATGGTGTAGACTCAGTAAAAGTTAAAAACTTCACTTACTGAGGATAGTCACCACCACATTTATCACAAGGGAGGCATGGTGAAGAGATAGGCTGGTCGAGAGGTCGGTAGAATCCAATCTTGCATTCAGTGCAATCTGGTCCAGCAGCGTTGTTCGAGCATGCAATACAATTTCCTTGTTCATCGCATTCTTCACAAGCGCAAGCAGGCCTACACTTTGTAGGATCAGCAGGATCATGCTCGAAACCTCGTTCACATTGCTTGAAAGCATTTAATCCATCCGTTAAACAAGCAATGAATAGTTTAATGTGCATAGTGAGCAATGATTACCTGGCAAGACAATCCTTTATAACCCTCGGGACACTTGCAAGACTCCATTTCAGGATAGAAAGCACCTGGGAAGTCAGTGGGTGTGGCGTGTTCAAGTTGCAAGTTATCTAACTGGTAGGTCTCCTGCTTATCATAGAAGTTTACACGGAATCGAAGCTTTTGCACATTCGCGAGCACCTTCATCATTTGATCACGAGTAGCTGGACGAGATTTTTCATTGCAGTCTGGGCCCCCTACCATCCATCCGTCACGTTCTGTTAGACGCAATAGCATCTGGTTCTGGTAACCGGTTTCACTGGTGTAGAGATTTGACTGAGATGAGGGTCCACAGTAGTAGACCTTCTCACCGTTACCCTTGAATGGAAGATTCAGATAGTTCCGTTATATTCAACTCATAATTTATTCAAGTGAAGCTATGATTAAATCACAATTAATGGTTAGATAAATATAAGAAAAGTAAAGGGAAAAAGCCACTAACACGCTATCACAAACTATAGTATGTCCATATCTCGTTCCATCGCCTAATCAGAATATTCACAAAATGAATAAATTTCCAGTTTCCTATAAACCTCCTATTAACCTCAATTTTGTTCTGCCTTCGTCCTTCTCAACATCGGTTTCATCTACTACTCTCACTAACGGGTATTGGGCTTCTAATCAAGTCTGTTTAATAGCTACGTAATGTGTGCTTGTCTCTCTATTCTCTCCTAACTATCCTCTGTTTTAAAACTGAGAAGAAGTTTTATGATGTAAAGCAATAAATTTCCTTCAAGTCAGATGTTTCCCACATCTTGCAATGTGGATCAGAGAAACCTCATTCAATATGGCAGTTTAACCTGGCAATCTTCGCTGAGTTGAGTATTGGGGTCTGGTTTGAGCTTGCATTGAGAAACTTTAGTGAAATAGTCGAAATTGAAGGAGCTCCTACAGAGTTGCTCGTCTAAAAATGAGGTGTTCCAACCAATGTTCCTTTTCAAAGGTTTTCAAAAGGGATTAAAAGTTTTAATATCTTTCCGCGGTGTTCTAAGCCCTTTCCACTATTTGATGCCATCCCTGAATACTGCATTTAATTGATGTTTAAACGCATTCACCCTGTACCTCTGCTACCTCCATTTCACCAGCACCACAACCCTCATCCGAAGGCCGCTTCTTTAATTTTCTTTCAGCTTGTCGAAGACTTCTGCTTCCTAAGTCAATTTTTTATAACTGTCTTCTCTACCTCGTTCTTATGGTGACATTTAATAGACCTTATTAAAACTTTTTTCATCGCGTATTTGCGGCCCAAAATCTGGAGATAATTATCCTACTTATTAACCGCTTAAGTAACATTTAGTTAAAAAAAGGAAAAGATGGCTGCAAAGCAATGGAACAAATAAAAGGCATACCTCGAGTATAATGGGTGAGATGGGTTGGTAGCCCTCCATGGGTCCAGTTAGTGTAATATTGCTCTTCAAGAACAAGCCATAGGATTGAGTCTAAAATGAAAAGATCCAGACCTTGTTATGATCCAGTCATGAAACAAATTGAGTTTTGTGACGTATGAGTAGAATTAATTAATTCATTCATTCATTCATTCAAGTGCCTAGAATTCTGTCATCGGGCACTGGAGCACTAGTGGATTTGCTAATGAAGTCTCAAAAACGCCTCTTGTTTTTGATTAATCATTCAATTGACATTTTCCTTAAACCAAATACATAAATAGGCGTTTTTTTGTTAGAATTCAACAAATTCTATTACGGGCTTTAATTTACCATTACTAGAAAGGCTATGTGGTATACATCAGAACAGTATCGGGATCAAAATGGTGCAAAGTATTTTAAACCACGCGCATTAGCACAAAATTCAGGTACTAGAATTGAAGTGCGCATGCCAAGAGGCCTTAAATTGGCCACAAGTTAGAACCCCCGAAAAAATTGAGATGATTAATGCATACTATTTATGAAACTATTTAAATATCGCCATATGAAAAGACAGTACTATCTCTACATCATAATGCATAGGTGTCAATCAATATTAGAAATCTGGGGTGTGCGATAGACTTACCTCCACGTGTTACACCCTAGGCAACGTTTTCTTATACGGCAAAAAGTCTATTAACTGGCAGTTGACTTCTGACCTCAACCTACCATAACCCGACCATATGTCACATTCGATCACTTTCACAGTACTCACCTAACCTTTTTTCTACCTTTGTGTCTGCCTGCCTCTTTTACATCTGTGAATCGCTTTTCTGTTCCCCACCCCTCGACTTTCTGCTATTTTGATTAACCTTCCCTCTGTGAAGCCCGAATTCAGCTAAAGGGCTAATGATAACTATCAAAGCGCCTGCCATTTGGTATAAATATATTAACAACCCATATTTATAAATACTGCACACAATCAACAGGTTAAACTAAAAGATATTAAAGTTGTCTTAAAGGAATATCAAACTTCACTCTATTAAAAATTGCGTAGAAAATTATTTTAAAATTTCAGCACACGTTTATTTAATTATCAGTAAGTTTTCCTTTTCAACGTCACTCACAATGTAACGTTTTTATACTTCATCAAAACAAATTTTAGAATTCTTCGCTTGATTATCATACTTACTTTATGCTAAAATTAAGAAAACCGAAATGGGTAGAAACTTAAGACCTACCCAATCCCCAGTGAGTCCAAAAGTTCCTTCCAAGTAGGTATTTTCGGTATCAGGAACAGATATTTTGAAGGTCGAGTCAGTTAGCTGAAGGCCAGGTAGTTCGCCCTCGATTGGCTCGTCCGCTTTGTTGTATTGGATCAGCCTAACTTCTTCAATCGACTTCTTTGCCACTTTGTCCATCTAAAAGGAGCACAGGGTTCAAGAGATACGATAATTATGTTGAAGAGGACCTGGTTAGACTTTCTTAAATATTTTAGACCCCAAACAAGTGCCTAAATTTTAAATCTCGAAGTTCTTAATGTGTCAACTGGTAACACACTATGGCGGAGTTTTATGAAATGGATAAAAGTTTTAAGGCAAAGGCTCACCGAAGCGAGAGAGTATCCACGTAGACTTGTACAGTCATCAGAAACACCGGAACAGTAGCAACTCAGGCACATATCCTCATTCCAGGCAGCATCATTGAATTTCGGTCGGCTGCAGTAGCTCCCAGCTAATGGTAAACAACAAAACAGAATTGATCAGGAATTCTACTGGAGTCTGATTATGATTAATTGTCATCAGTTCTAGAATGAATAACTCAACGGCATGATTAAAATACACCGAATATTGGATTACTACACCGGATTTGAATCCTTAAACGCACACTTGCTATAAAGGGGGAGGAGTGAGCATCGTGGAAAGGCATGTTATCATGTATTGGAAAGAGCTGCGATCACACAGACCGCCCTGAGTATAAAGACAAGCACATTGATACAATCGAATGTACGTAGAAAATCCATCAATAAATTTCATTTCTAATAATCTTTGCACCATATCAAGCTATGCTACCTTAGTGGAAAATCCATCCTATTCCTATTTCTAATAGATCTACCGATGTACTACATCCCGCTCGAGTTGACCAGTCTAGAGGGGGTCATTAAATTAGGTCCTAATTTCTCAATATTCGTATGAAAATTTACTTGATAATATCGTTAAATTTGTCTGCTTTCTGCCTACTTAGACGGGTATAAATTCATTCGATTTGCCTACTCTCACCATGATCAACAGAGCGGAGCAAATTATTTGCCAAAATAAAATCGAAATTAGCAAGATGTCAAGTCTGGACTTTCTCTGTAGCACTGTCGTCGAAGCATAGATTTTTTACGATTTACTGCACCATTGTTCTTTACTCTCCTTCCGGCAGCGAGGTACATAAACACAAACCAATCCTCCCATTCCTGTGTGAATTTCCACGATAAACACTCAAATAAATTGACGGATGCCTGTGAGCAATTTGCGAGTGAATGAATGCCTACACGCCTAGACTAATGTGCCAAGAGACGCGCAATCTCTATCTCTCTCTCTCCCTCTCTTATGCCATAAATTAAGGCAGTTCTGCCAATTATTGTTTACATCGTAGGGGAGGAAGTGTTGATAAACAAATGGTTGGATGCCTGTGAATGTCTTTGCGTTTAACTCCAAATTTAAATGCACCTTGTGAGTGCATGGTTATTAGATGATTTACAGATGTTACCATCCAGTGATTGTTATACCATTTGATAAGCAAAAAGCTTCGGTTAAATTAACAACCAACCAGATCAATCTGGCCCAGAGCTACATGGGGTCTGGAGTTTTTTAACTAGGAATTTAAGAGGTAATGATACAAAGCTAAGAGTATAAACTTATCAATGATTGGCTACATTTGAATATCTGTCATGGGTGGCGATTTTAATAAACCCAAATAAGGTAGTCTCCGTTTGAATATTAATGAACTGAACTCTTCTATCAATGGAATGAAAGTTCCATTATTTTGTCGGGCAATAATTGTGTTTACTTGCCTCCAACATTGACGGTATAATCAGGTGCAAGAACACGATCTTGATACGTAACAGCTTCACAAGTGTACATCCCACTAGCTCTTGGATCAATATTGACAAGAGTGAGGTGGCTAGTAACTCGATCACATCCCTCCACGGTGGTATTTTCCACATAATTGATGCCAGTTTTAATTGGACCCCAATTGAAACGCCAATTGATACTGGCCGGAGGTCGTCCATGGACTACGCATTTGAGTGTCACGTTTGTTCCTTTGATTCCAACCACATCTTGACCTCGGGGAGGGTAGATAACGCTTGGTCGACCTAAAGAATGGGTAATATGGCGTTAGACTTCGTAAAATGCGGTAAATTAATGCCATTTGAAACTTTGCCGGTTTCACTCAGTGACGTATGTATTGTCTAATGGTTTTAGTGGTATTAACTCGGTAATTCATCTCACTTGCGGGAAATCGGGTTTTATTTCAATCACGAATCTTATCTATTTTAAGGGAGATCGGAACTTTCTAGAACAATAAGTAGGCCATAGAGCAATAGTAAACTCACTGCATCCCATTTCATCGCTTGCAGAAGGTTCACAATCGGTCTGCGTATCACAGAGGTATGAACGTGGAATAGGTCGTTGGTCGTCAGGGCAGATGTAATATTTGTTACTGCAAGGAGTATTTGGGTTGGGAGCTAGATGTAAGTATAGAATAGTTTTTTAAGTATAATTGGGAAGACCAATCGTCCTGTTTCGATGGGAACGCTCAACCTCTATGAAATGACACTTTAACAGATGATTATTTGTCAGGTGTGAAACATTTTGTCGCATGGCATAGCTATTTCTCCGAGTAAAAATGGCTAAAAGTGCATTTACCATCCTATTCCTGTCGATCAAATGAAACGCTTTGTGATAGCCCATCAATTACGCATTTATTTCCATTGAATATTTTGTCGAGTAAAATTATTCAAGTACAATTGATTTCATTTCTATTTAATATGGAAAATATAAAACTATTATATGATAATAACTTTAGCCGAATTAGATTTCGATTTCAGATTTTAATTGAAATAAATTGAACACTAACGTGGACAGTCCAATTCGTCGTAGCCATTTCCACAGTCGTCTTCACCATCGCAATGCCAGGAACGGAGGTAACAGAATTTTGAAGGTTCTTTGCCGTTAACAGCCAGACAAGCCAATTGATTCGGTTCGCATTCACCTGAAATACAATGACAACTGATCCTTTTGCTCTCTCTCCCGCCCCAACATTGACTTATAATTATCATTATTAATAATGTTATTATTATTATTATTATGGGAAGCTATCAACGTATAAATCAAAATTTAATTTATTTAACTTAATGCCTTTTTATTTCAGAAAATAATGAAACCGTGGGAGTGATATATTAATTATGTTTGCATTGCTTTTCAAATACTCATCTTGAGTAATGTGATAACTTATGGAGACTCGAATGAGTTAACCTCAGATTCTACGCCTCCTTGATTTATCCCGATTTAGCCAATACATAAGGGTTTTTCACTCGCTGGGTGTGCAACGGAAGACATTGAACCTGTAACAGCAGTAAACAACGCCTGGATACAGTCTTTCCTCGTCTTGCTAAAAGTGCGCACTTTGTCTGAGCGCTGAACCTCTACTTATCACTCATTCTTTCTCCACAGAACAGATACAACTTCCTACATGCTAACACAGCCACTAATCAATCGAGCCTACCTAAAGAGATAAGAAGGTTTGATGTTCTACCTTGTCATTTTCCATTCTCAATATTATTTGAAATTGGTATAATAAAGTCTTCATTTGGGGTGCGATAGACTTACCTCCACGTGGTCTATAAACCAGCAGTTGACTTCTGACTTCCAACTACCATGACCTCACTATTTGTCATATTCGACCACTTCCACCATACTAATCTTACCTTTTCTCTGCCTTTGTGCCTGTCTCTTTAACATCTTTGAACCACTCTTCTGTTCTCTCTCTCCACTTTTTCCCACTTTGATGTTCCTCCTCCCCTCTGTGAAGCACGAAGTCAGCCAAAGGGCTAATTATAAGTGTCATAAAGCCCGCCATTTGAAATAAATAAGTCTTCATTTGTGTATTAATTTTCCTGTGAAACAGGGAAAAAGTGCAGCCCTATTTTAGGTTTAACACACCCGTCCACTAATTGTTCCATGCGGACGTTAAATGCGTCATCCTAGAGAATACAACTTTTGCGTGGACCATAAAACAGTACAACCATGAGAATCTAACAAACACAGTTTGAGAGTCCAGTTAGAATGTCGAAGAAATATTGTTTTATGCAACTCCGGTAACAAATGGCTATTCTACTTACGACAGCGTTCAGGAATTTCATCAGATCCGTCGGGACAATCAGGAACACCGTTACAGAAGAGGCTTTCTTGAATACACTTGTCTCCACCGCAAGACCTTTCACCTGGACCACAAACTTCTTGAAGTATAATCTTGGCTTTAGCTTCACGGAACTAAAGTAACATGACAGTGTTATTGATTTGTCAAATAAGCGCTTCTATCGTAATGACCGTTGTTACCCTTACCCCATCAGTACAGATATATTCCACATTATTGTAGGTTTCATCAACATTCTTAACAACGAGAATTGCAGCATTGCTTGCCGTTGTACCACTCAGGATTTCCTCACGACCTGGTGAAAGCGATCGACGATCCTTGCGCAACCAAGTGACCTTTGTCACACCTCCCTTGGGTTGTTTGCCATCAGCTAGAGTGAGAGTACAGAAGAAGCGAACTGTTGATCCTTGACGGGTGACTACTTCCTCGGGATTCACACTGATTCCTAAAATAAAGAGAAGATTTGCTTACAAATTCATTTAGTTAATGAACTTCTGCACCACGTGACTATTTGATTTCGTCCCTAGTTTATAACCTTGTGTATGAACTCCTGATCGAAAGTAGAAAATTCTAGTTTACTTCGCGAATCCCAATTTTCAAATAAAAAGTCCGAAATGGCTAAACATCCACCCGGAAATGCCTCTACCGTAAACCACTATTTATGAAATTTAGGAGAATTTCGAAAGCATAAAAATGGGATAGTTTAGTCTGGTTGAATTTCTCGGTGGTGGTTGTCAAATTGGCAAACTAAAGTTTGGGCTTTAACCTTGAATTTCATGACCCAATACGCAGTTAACGAAATTTTTGTCCATACCTACTGAATTGATACATATATATAGTTCAAAAATTAAATCTTTTGGAGTAGAATTGAAACAGAGAAAAAGATTCAGGTTTTGGAGTGATTTCGCAGAATTTGTCAAAAAATATGTAAACAGAGTTATTTGAACAAAAGTTTTACTATTACCTTTTCAGCAGTTTCGAAACTCTAATTCAATCAGAATGCCAATCACTACAAAGTGTTTCTGTCATCCGTCATGTGCATTCATTTGGAAATTTATGGTAAAAAACTAAATTTTACAACTTTTTTCCTCAACTAAATCGTTCGATGATTTTACTTCGAGAAGTAACGATGTCAGCTGTTGAACACATTGGTTGCTATACGAACAAACGTTGGAAAGTACAAACTGCCACTCATTAAATTTCGATTCGAAAACCTTTTCTTTTACTTAAGGCCTAAATACTCCGTTTTGAACTCTGATCTAAAACTTATCGAATGTCCCAGATAACCCCGCCCATTTTAATCGTAACCAAAAAAGGTAAACAAAAGTTATATTCTTTATGAACCCACCAGACGTATTCGTATTCTCTTCCAGTTTCTTATTCCGGAGAGCATTGTGGTCAGTATTTTGGCGACCGTGGAATGAGCCTTCATCCAACTCAGGCTTTATGATTAACAAGTTAATAGAATAGACAACTTTGTGAGTGTTATGAATCACTAACCGTGACTTCGCACATTAAAATTTAGTAAATTAGACGCTGTTCACAGCATACAGATGATAGTGTTTTCATCGTTTTTTTTAATAATGCAAACACTCGACATACTTCTGTCTTCAATAATGAGCTTTCCGACATCCATGACTTGTCCAATACGACACACATATTGACCCTCGTGTTTTTTCAACGGATTTTCAATAAAGAGAAAGGCTGTGGCAGGAGCAGCTGCAGGTGAAGATGTCTGCGCTTCAGGAGGTATCTCCTCTTCCTCAGTTCCACCCTCGGGGATGAATGTCCAGCGAACCTATAACATGGAAGTCATATCTTCATCGCAATTAAAGGAATGTCGTCCAAAAAAGAGACTCGGTGAGAGACTCACATTCTTGCCACCATTTTTGTGACCCGTCACTCGACAGTGGAACTCAGCAACATCGTTTATTCCACTGGATTTGTAGTCCTCCTTTGGTTCAATGTTGATTGTTATATCGCCTATATTTTCCAAATTAGATTCACGTAAATATTTGCAAATTCTTTAGTTAATGCCGTAATGCTGTAAAGAAGAGCTTACGGTTTCTAACAATGATGTGGGCAGACTTTGTGGTTTTACCGAAGCGGCATGAATAAGTTCCCGTTTTGTTAGACGACATGGAGAGATATCCGAGAATACTTGACTTACTCATATCAATACGGTTTGGAACTCTTCCCAATTTCTCACCGTTGATCCACCACTCAACCTAGTAAGTAATTAATTAATCAATGATTAAGAGCACTCTTATCTATGTTGGTAAAGGAATAAACACAGTCCTCAAATTTGATTACTCTTCATCTTTGCTAAACGTTTGCAGGTTTTTATGCAAGACTGTGTTTGCTCAGTACGAAACCGTTATTTGTAGAATTTTCAGGAATAACTTTTCCTTTCTCTTAGTGTGAAATTGTAATTTTTACCTGATTACAACCTCAAATAGGTTCCAAATAGCATGTGTTTGGCACTAAAATTATCATTGAGTTGTTTATACCGTAGGACACGTTATCGTTGTGTGCGTCATCGTATGCCTGCATGTCTGCTCGCCAGGATTGGGAGGTGCGGCCGTACAACTCTGTGTGCAGCGACCGTACAGTGACCAATCATCAACCTCTGTTTAACCTAATCCCCCATCCTGATCATGAGTAGCTCCCTGCGTGTACACACTTTATCCGCAATACTCGTACTGGATGAACGTGCACCGTGCTACACGTCTGTTTCCTTTATAGGTGGGCTATAGCTTAGCTGGTTCTGGGAGCCTAGCTAGATGTAGGAGAATCTGCCATAGAGATTTCTGAGTCAGTCAGGCTTTACTAGCGTAGCAATCCACTTCAATACGCCTATATTTTACAAAAGTATTAACAACTATTTAAAAGGTCACCATTCATGTTACAAATCAATTACCAACTGTTTTCTTGACATAGTTATAATCAATATTTTCTTTAATTATTCAATTTGTAAATGTAAAATAGGTAGTTAAGCATTTTTAAACTAATTCCCTTCATGGTTCCTGATTCCAGATCAAGCTTGTGCCATTTATTCTAATGCTATTTTGTTTATCTTGATCAACATTTTGGTAAAAATAATTTCATTCAAAAAATGAGGGAAATTTAGTAATGATTTTTTTCCTGCAACTTACTTCTCTTCCTCTAAAAGGCATATTGGAGGGTATATCACAGTGCATTTCCAGTGCCTCATCCGGGTAGACTAGAACTATTTCTTCCTCATCTTCCGATAATTCAACTTAAAAATACAAAATTTATTAAAAATCTCTGCACATAAAGCGCTTTATACGTATTTGGGATAAAAGTCTCACTAGAATTGAGGTCAGGTTGTTTGATTTTTGTGAGAGGACTAAATTTGCTTTCGCCCAATTTCTCGCCAGTGGCAGCATCAGTCACTGTGCAGGTATACTTGGAAATATTAGCTGGGTCTTCACTATCTTCTTTGGCCAGTACACCTTGAAGAAGGATCTCCAGTTGAGCCTCTGTGCCCACCACGCCACGATTCTCCTCAGACCACTCGTAGCGAACGTTTTCCTTTCCTTCTGCCAGACATTCAACTAATGCGGTTTGTTCTGTCTCACCCAGACCTCGCATTACGAATTGTGGCTCTTAAAGCAGTAATAAACATACTTATTCGCCTAATGAAACGAAGTATCATTAGGCTGATTGATATTACCAACGAATCCCTACGAACGGAAATTTACCATGGAAAGAGTGAATACGGCTAAAGGTGAGACTTAATAGCACACTTCCCTTCTTAATAACCAATCCAAATAAGACAAAAGAACGAGGATTATAAGAGGAAGAAAGTTGAAATTTTCACTAATGAGCAGGTTAGTGAGGCACCTTCATATGCGATATCAATTTCAAGTTTAGTGCAGCCTTTCCCGCTTGTCAAAAATTTCCTCTCCTTCAATATCACAAGCTCGAGTCAAATGTGTTCCAGTGCTTAACATAGGTCGATCAAGACCTGGTCAGAATGTTGGCATGGCTTGTCAGTCGATAGTCCTTTAGCAGGAATTAGGAGTTTCAATAACCCCCACCCCACAACCCCCTACTCCCCCCCCCCAGCAGACATATAAACGTAGGAACGATAGAGCTTAGCTTGCAAATACCTCGATTTAGCCATCCTAAAGCTCAACCGCTTGAATTACTCAAGGGTGTAGACTTTTCCCGTATTTCTGCTTTAACTCCCCCAAGGGGGGGGGCAGCCAAAGTAACCAGTAATCTGCGAACTCCGTAATAACACCTAATTGCTCGGAAGTCAGTCTTCTCAAGGTAACTACATGCAATTTTGAGCATCTTTTGATAGTTGACACAAGATTTTAATTCAAATTTTTTTGATAAAAGACTATTCATTTCATCCAACTTTTGTCCTTCTACTTGTCGGTAACCACCATTTATACGAATGGATGGAAATGAAATCTTTGTATTGAGCTATCTATCGATCTCATACTGCCAAGCCGTGAATGAGCATTCGTAGTTCTGTAATACTAGTCAATCTCATATATATATATATATATATATA